>CCAG010016110.1:0-36910 GCA_001077435.1 Glossina morsitans morsitans | reverse complement strand
TTTTTGGAACTAAATGAAAATACGACTAAATTGAAAAAATAATTAAATCATAGTTGAATTATTACTTAACATAAACAAAAAGCCAAACAAAACAAAAAAAAAAACAAATTAAATAAGTTATATAAGACATTGATTGCTGTTATTGATGATGAATGACAACCTAAGCAAGTTATTTCAATTATTCTCTATCTACTATTAGCCAACATTTAAAAAAAATAGAAAAAAGAAAAAAAAGAGAGAAATAAGGACTTGACATCATAGCATCATAAACGGTTTGTGATATTCATAATAAAAATGTAGTCACATGAAAGTAATGCGTACACGTGATACTTATATATATTTGGTATAGAAACTGATTTCTGTGATAATAGTTAAATTTACAATGGCATGCAATGTTAGTATCAATTAATTTGAAACAAATTTATGTATGTTGGAAAAATAAAGCAATAGCTATTTCGAATAATAAAAAAGAAGAAAAGCAAGTATGGCATGTTTGGTAATGATTGTTTAATGATTGATATGGTAATGCTTACAATAAATGTTGTTGGAAATTTTGAAAAAAATATATGAAATATCAGAAGAAAAGAGCATACTGATATCACTCGAATAATTGGCAGTGAGTGAACCAATTTACAACAGGTTTATCTGTTCTTGATATTCCACAATATTCAGCAATAAATGCAGATTTTGCATTATCCATTACGGCATTGGAATATTGCCGTTCCACACTTAAATAGTTTTACATTTGTCTGTCCATCTGTCCGTCTTGTTTTCTTGTGTGTTTTTGAGATACATTGATGAAATACGGTCCACTAATGTGCTTTGACCCAAGCGCCAATCCTACTCGAAATGTTTCGGGTAGCACTAGTTTTTTAACTACTTCTCAAATAACGCGTTGTCTTGAAAAGTCGTCGTATGAATAGCTCTAGGATGATGTAAGGTTTCTAATGGTGGGCCGGGACCCATTATTACCTTTGCACTTGGTTTTTATGAATTTGGTCTTTATGAATTTTTATTAAGAGTTTTTTCATAAAATTTTTTTTTTTTTGCCTGAGATTTTTATAGCATACGTTCATACACCTTTATAATAACTTACAGATTCATAGTTCGTTTGCCAATTATTGCGTAGAGTAAGATTTGGTCTAATTTTCCTGGCTTTTTTTGTGGTTAGGTGGCGATATTTATTGCGATTCCTTTGCCTGATGCCTTCGTTGTGTATATGTTTCTACCGTTCAAAGATCGGAAGAGCGTCGTGTAGGGAAAGAGTTAGAGAGAAAACCTAAAACACTAGAAACTACAGCATGTCTGGACGCTGCGTAACTGGGTCGGTAAATCCTACGCCTTTACCGATCGAACACTCAATATAGCTAGAACCACACACCAACCTTAATTTAAGTACAACAATATGCGGGTTATGAGGACTTGGTAGTCACCCATTTTAGTCCGAGCATGCGGGGTTGATAGTCACGCTTCTTAACTGCTTGGGCCATAAAGACGTATTTTTTGTACGAACGTTAGGACGGACGTAGGCGCATAAAAATTAGTCCTGTGCTATTCAAACTTTTCAAATTGATTCAGTATGCCAAAGTATTGTATTTTGCTGACTATTTTGGAGAAATATAAAAAATATTGCAAATTATTTTCTCATAAGAACTCTAGGTAAGCGATTTTATCCAGTCCATTTTCGATAGATATCCTTCCATTAGTATATAAAGGAAGATGTATGGTTCCGTACAGGCCGTCGAGAAGGCTTATTACACAAAAATTTCAAATGCTTTGAATTGTGAGAACAGGACGGATATGTGAGTTACGATCAAGAACATTACTTCGTTTAAACGTTCTGTCTTCGAGTTGCTTTTCTAATTGAAGCCATGGCAAAATTATATGTATCTAAAGGATCCCAGTGGGGTGTAACACTTTCTTTCACTCGGAACAGCAGTACACCTTCAGCTCAGCGTATTCTTGCTTATTCTTTATATAAGCAATTCTTTGAATTCAGCGCGTAAGCCAAGCTGGCTGTGTACATTTTATTAAAATACGTTTGTCTTCTTTAAGTGAAAACGGGCGACTACTGGATATATTCACATATTTGACTTATTTTCTAAGACTCTCATAAAAGGATGTATTGACTGACGAATACTATGCGGTATCGTTTATTAAATCATTTAAAAGATTATCTGTACTAACGCGACGGCTAAGATACAACTTTGTAAACAGTTATTGAAAATTTGGAAAAAGAAATGTTACCGAAGAAATGGCATTCGTCAACTGTTAGCTACCGTTAGTATCCGATAAAGTTAAAATATATTTTTTGAACCTTTTTTTAGTCAACGCAATGAACCACGTGTTGTTGCTTTATTGAGTTTTAGAGGAAGCAGATTATAACTTTCGAAGTGTATATGTATAAGCGTGACTAATCGTGAAGTTCTAGTATTATACATGGGAAAAACTGGAAGTGCTCATCTTCCGATGTGCATGGATGTCGCAATAGTGGACCTATTAAAGTTGTATTCCTATATAACATTAACTTGGATTCAAACGACTGCTCCGCACTTTTTGTAGGCGGGTCAAATAATTTTCAAATTTGTTTATGGCAATAGAAGTATGCAACTGCAATGCATTTTAAAAGGCGTGAAGTTCTGATGCATCGAACTCGTAATAAGATCATCATGCCTGCTAATAAGTGAGATGTTTAAGCATGATGCTAATGATGATTAGTCAAAACACTTGGGCTCGAACTATTGTAATGGTTGCCGTAAATAAATTACCCGGCGTAGAGTAAAAACAATGATGTCCGCACGGCCTTTCTAAGTGACCAACTCCGAACTTTTGCCCTTCAAAGCGTACATCACACTTGACATTAATTATTCGCGAGCACATAGGCTCCTGTACTTTGAATGTGGACCTGTTCGACTTTAAAATTCATCCCAAACTAAATTGCTCCTTTTTTTTTGTTTTTAAATTTAACCTGAAATAACACAAACTATTTGTAAAAGTTCTGCATTGATTTTTCGTTCTTGTACTTTGCATTCGACACTAATGCAATAAATTAATTTGATGATGGGTATTAAGCTCGTATGATATTGTACTAGAAATATATATACATGTATGCATGAGTTCAGATGATTTATGTTTAAACAAATAAATAAATTGTGAAAAAAGCGCAACTATGCGAAAATAATTTAATAATATCTCAAAAGTTAATTAATTTTACATTGAAATATTATAAATTATTTTGATTGAGCGCTAATTGAATAGAAATATGCGTAAGAAGAGGCAAAAAATAAACAATTAAAATTATTAAATTAAATAAATAATAAAAATAAGTGAAAAATATTAAAAAAAGGGAAAAACAATAAAAAGAACGAAAGAAAACTGTTTTGCCAAAAAAAAAAAAAATTATGTCCAAAAATATGTTATGGCAGGCGAATTCCCGTAATTAAAATATTATTTAAATAGAATTTTGTGTTAATTAAAATTTATTTCATTTTTTATTGTTTCCCTAAACATTTGATGCATTGTATTACTAAAAAATGTTCTTGTTCGTTGGTTATTTCATTTTTAATAAATTATAGCTATAACTATCACCAGCGAGTAGCGGCATTCTAGGTTCGTCATTCGGTTTAGAAAACTACTGGAAATACCCATCAAAAGTTCCATAATTTTTTTTTTGCATTCTTGATCTGTGTAAGACCTTTTATCGGCATAGTCAAGTTCGTGCGTCGTTCTGTCGTACTTGCCCGTCCACCCGCAACTTTCACCGTTCATTCCCGGTAATTAAAACCGAACTCTGATTAAACAGTTTTTCATTTTTATTTTGCCTTGCTGTTGGTTAAGTTTAACCGCCAGCGTTAATCAGTATTTAAATCGCTCTTGAAATGAGTTAAAATCTCGCTATCTTGATTTCTTTAGAAATTATCGAGCCTTTTCTCCGTTATTTGGTATTATTGTGTTTAGCGTCAAGGTGAATGACTGACGTGAATTTAAAAAGAAAATGATTACATCCACGACATTTAAACTTGGGGAACGTGAAGAAAGTGTTCACAATAACTTTAAGTAAAGTAAAAACACCACACGTTTACCATTAAATACCTTACATCACGGCGCTTAACACAAGTATTCATTCATATCATGCCTTTCCAAAATAAGGATTTATAATATATCGGAAGTGGTCGAAAAAGCAGCCCGATCCGAACAATTTTCAATAACGTTCGTTCTTGAGTCAAAACAGGCTGGTTCATCAAAAAATTGCAGCCCGTGGTGTGAACACAAGAAAACAAGACGGACGGGCGGACCGACAAGTTTAGATCGACGCAAAAAGTGATTCTGAAGCGATCGGCATAGTAAAGGATGAGTCTATCTCAAGGTCTTCTTGTTGCTGCATACATCCGCACAACTCAGTATGCAAGTGGTGCAGGGTACAAAAGAAATACATAACAAAATTTTAGACCTTGAAAGGCACTAAACTTTTGGCAAAAGTGAGCTACTATTTGGAATCCTTTTTCCATATAAATGCAAATACTGCACAGAGTCTCTATAAGCTCAGCAAAAGCTGAGATACAGAAGCGAATGAAGCCTTTATTGTCCTCACGTCGTCAATTGCGAATGAAGGGAAAATAATTTGCAGAAAATTGACTAAGTAATCCCGTACCTACGTACGGCCCGAATTTCTGTCATATCTATTATAAAAAAGTAACCAATTGCTGCCGGGGATAATACGTTAATGACAGCACGGCGATAATGTTCGTGATTAAATTTTCGCATGATAGGATAGAAGCATGCAGGCTTTACAAGAAAGGCAATGATGATGGGAGGAGAGAGAGAACGAGAGACAGAAAGAATTAGGGATATTGCCGAAAGACGAAGATTCGCGTCAAATGTCAGGAAAAGTTCCTTAATCACTAAATGAATATTAATTGATTAACAGTTTCCAGGCATGTAGAAGGCCTTGCAATTATATTGGGAGTACAAATAAGCTCGGTT
Organism: Glossina morsitans morsitans; assembly: GCA_001077435.1. Taxonomy (NCBI): domain Eukaryota; kingdom Metazoa; phylum Arthropoda; class Insecta; order Diptera; family Glossinidae; genus Glossina; species Glossina morsitans. The sequence continues at coordinate 31,927 of CCAG010016110.1, read as the reverse complement.
CGCTTTCTAAGAGAAAGAGTAAGTACTACTGCGGGGTGTAGAAAAAAGGCGTGGTAAGGCCGCGGTCAGCTGAGTGTGGATTTTTCCATCAAATGAAACCATCACCAAAGAACGCCATCAAAAACTTGGTGTGATATCCCAAAAGTCATAATATCATGAGCTCCCAATATGCAAGAAATAGCAGAACTCGCTTATTGCATTTGTCAGCATTAAAATGATCTGTCAAACATTCCGAACCCCGTCTAAAATCCATTACAACCTAAGGCGTCCCTTCCCGTTCAAGTTATCAAGCATTGCTTTTTCTAACTTAACATTTTTGCAAGCGTTAGCTCTCCGTTCGTCTGGCGTTTGGATTTTATGAAGTCCTTTAGCAATGGACTCTTCACAAGGAGAATTATCCTTTCCATACGAAACTCATATGCTGCTAAAAGCGTCGGCAAAATGGTGAATAATATAGGTCTTGCACTGCTATGGTAAGGCCCGCTACAAGGCAGATATGTGGAATTTGGTATACGCACGTATAGTTTAAAGGTCCTAGGATAGTCGTGCATAATTGTTATAGGTTTTTTGAAGAGCGCAGTGTAAACGCCTTTTATAACCTCCCTCGGCATTATGATACCGAGAAAAAAGTATATCATTAAATGTATTCTTAAATCTGACGCTCAATATTTTTTGCAAAAAAGCCATGGTATTCTAATATAAATCATGATTTGATTGGCTTACGTCGGAACGAAATTTGACTAACACTTTTGCTAGTTAATCTAATCGAGTCATTGACACGCCCACAGTCCATTAGAAATTATCTGAACTGATGAATAAGCGATTTAAAATAAATAAAGTAAATAAAATGCTTTGCCCTTGTGCTTGTACTTGAAGATAATTTTCATATACAAATGTAAGAAATAATAAACCGAGATTTGAAAAAAAATTTAACCGTATCACAAAAAAAAAAAAAATGATAACAGAAATAAAAAAGAAGAATAAATTTATAATTGATTTTAAATATTAAAAACCATTTCAATGCTTCTCTTTTGAGTTTCCCCAAAAAGGTTGGCTTGTCATTGTTGGTTTTACCTTTTTCCTGTTTTCGTCGTTTACGTTTATTGCAAATTTTTACGGCACAAACCGATAAAATGATCGCAACTATAAAAAACAGGATGCCCCCAACGACACCGGCTGTAATCGCTTTATGTTTGACACGTGCCGGTACCGGAAATTTAACTTCATCGCTGGATTCATAGGATTTTTCCGAATTGGCTAAAACGCGAAAATAATACGTACGACCACCAACTAAATTCTTAACTAAATATTGCGTTTCTTCCGGTCGTATTTGACCGCGATTCAGTGTCTTCCACTGTGCGTCGGTGCGATATTTAATAGTGTAAAATTTTACGATATGAGCTCGTTCCAACGGTGCTTGCCATGAGATAAGAAAACCATTCGACACTTCAGTTACGGTTAAGTTACGTGGTGGACCTGGTTTCGGGCCTGCATATTAGGTACATGAAAAATGAAACGAGAAAGAGAGAGAGAGAAAACAAAATCTTATAGTTATTAAGGTTTAAATAAATTATTTTCGTTTTCGTTTGTTTTTTTTTTTTACATTTTTTTCTTTCTTTAATAAATTTATTAATGTTCATGCGTTTGTAAATTACCTTATTGTCCTTGGAAATTTTTTAAGAAATTATTAAACTATTTTTCCCACTTTCACTTTGAAGGGGTTTCTTTTCTTTTTAATAAAATGTAAATATTTTATTTATTCAGATTTTCATGTTTAATGAAAGTTTTTGAGCATTTTTCTTCGCTCATAATCTTGACCAATAACTAAGTAAACGAACCTGACTAACATGTCGTGCAAAATTAAAGTATGGCTCCCTAGGATTAAGACAGTGTCGGATCAAATCGTTAAAAAAAGACTGAAGAAAAACAACAACTACACCCATGTAAATATTTCCTGTTTTAAATTTTTAAAATGATAAATTCTTGAGTTTTTATGTCCATCGGACTTTTTAAGATGGTTCTAGTTCTAGGGACACAGTGCATTGCACCAACAGACAATTGAAGTTTTTTGAACGGAACAATGGAATTGTTTTGGATAAACAATGAATTTCATCTCTTCTGTCGATTTTAGTGACAGTAGGGCGTTACTTGGGAAATGGCCGAAAAAGTTGTGCGATCCAAACCATTTTCAACAGCGTTCGCCTTTGGGCCAAACTCTGTCGACGTATCAAATTTCATCGAAATATTGTAAAAATTTGCGCTCTGTGGCTTGAACACAGACAGCACGACGGGGAGACAGACAGACAATCTTAAATCTATTCAGAAAATGATTCTGAATCGAAGTGATGTAGGGTATGGATGGAAGGAAAACTGCGGTTATTAGATGTAGAAATAAAAAAAAAAATTAGATTTCCGAAAATGGCGACACTGATGCCATTCTCCTGAGAAATCTTCAATATAACTGAATGATTGCCTTACACTTGAAACGAAAATGCCTCATAATGTGTGTCTGCCTGTTATCTACTTCTTAATAGAACTACCCGTCCTTTTATGCGTTCTACGAAATCATACATCTATTGCTGAGGAATCTAAAGCAAGATGCGATTGTTGGTTATTAAAATTCATGTAAAAATTTCCAAAACGTTGTTTAAGAAATATTGGATTCTGTGCGGGAGAATTTATATAGTTTCAGGAGCATAGACGTGCCGAAACTCACACCTGAACGTGGTGATCCCTGCACAATTGGTCGTAAGGCTATTGACTAAAAAAAGGTTAAGGCTTGAGTATTTGTAACCTTACGAAAGAGTTTTCCCATAGATTGCTTACGTGACGCACTGTTTCCTTTGTAAAAGTGCACTTCTTTTCTCTAGCCATTGATGAAATACAAGTTATCTGAGCAGAGGTGCTAAGATTGTAAAGAACTTTGAAGCAGTGGTAGACGAGAGCGTATAGCAGACCATATCAGTTGTTTGAGGAAGACGTTCGTGGCTCTTGCGAAGGGCCAATTTAAATTATCAAGTCCAAAATCATATGCACCACGCGTGTTACGATGCCCATTTATCCTATGTTACATGTGCTTAGGAGAACCTCTTGTTTTTCTTGAGGAACCATAAATGATGGTGCTGCGAAGGACCTAGGTACGAGCGGTGTTGTGTGGGCTCTTATTGTTAGGTACCTATCTTTGGGCAAACTCGTGTGGACTATGGCAGCATGTAAAGCTACAAATAATGAGGAAAGATTTCGAAGGCTGTATCCAGTTTGTCACTCGTTTTTAATTCAAATACTTCTAAGTTGCAGGCGAAAACCCCTATGAGCTAAGTACACTTTCTGAAAAGCATTAAAATCCGTTATAGTAGCGGCAAACATGGAGTGAAACCGCAAGTAAAATGTGGCGAAAACACGTCATTTTTTACTTATGTACGTAGAATGGATCTCCATAAGCATAAGTGTAATGTAAGTTAACGCAGAAACAAAAAACGAATGTAACACACTATGACAAAAGACAAATTTACGGGTTCATAAACTATAAACTCAGACAGACACACAGACAGACACATAAATACACAAACGCATATTGTGTAATTAAGGCAAAATAACAAAAAGAAATACGAAGAATAAAAAATAAGTTAAAATAAGAAAATTATAGCAAAAGATACGCATTTTGTTTGAAACAACAGCATGACAAAGAAAGTAATCTGCATAATTATACATTCGTACATAGTCTGTATGTAATTGTATTCTCGATTTGTTAATGTAACCTTCCCTTAGACAAAACAAACATGTCAGAGATGAAGGAACATACAAACAAGTTAAAAAGGAAATAAAACATTACTTAAGCGCATTAGGGACAACACCGGAAATAGTAGTAAAATATCAAAGGATGCAAGATTTCACAATAGACACACATAAACACTTGCACGTACACATATTTACTTGAATATTCGTATTTATGCACACATTTCTTCATAGCATCTGACGAAATAGAAAATATTTATTTTTCTTTTTTTTGTTTGGTTGGTTATGCGGGGACAAGGTTACTTTGAGTAAAAGTGCTTACAATATAAGCACGAAGTTGAGGTCATATATGCTATAGTGTGTGTTTGCATGCATTGCGAGTATGATGATAATTGTAGTAAAATACAAAATATAAAGGATAACAATGTGAATGAATGTAAATCTAAATTTAATTGTTGTACTTTTTCTGTTTCCAAGTTTCTGAGTAAAGGAATGAATGAATGTGTATATACTCGTGTGTGTGTGTGCTTGTATGTGTGTATGTGTGTGTCAGTGTTTTTATAACGCAAACAACAGCAATACTTAAGATTACTTAACATGAACCGATAATTCTTATATACTTTGTTACTGGTGTTGCTCGTGTTTCTTTGCACGACAATGACTGCTTTGCATGTCAAGGTAATATTTACAATTTAGAAAATTGCGTACTCTACTCGAAAATGACCTTTGCAAACATAAAATTTACATTAGCAGACCTCATTTCGCTTCAACGTAGTTGTTATTATTTTGCTGCTACTGCTACTGCTACTGCCGCTGCTGTTGTACGAAAGAGTTTTAATGATTTCTTTGCTATTTTATTCCATTTTTTTTCTAATTTGAATTGAAATTTCTCTTGGACATTTTAAAACCTATAAAAACTTACGAAAATGTGACGAGGACATATTGGGTTTAAAATACCGTTTGCAACCTTCAAAGAATTTGAAAAGCTCAAGCGTTGAAAAACTGAAGTGTATATATAGCGCAGTCCTTTTTTTAATCAAATGTCGTTTTCGTACTTCTACTAACGTCAGAATTAATTCTTAAACTATGTCTATCTATTCGACTCCCTGCCATTACTGGCAGGTGGAATCCTCACACAAACAGGGGACTAAGCACTGGAATATAGCGTACGTGACCTAGTCCTTTAGGTTAATAGGTGAAATTTCTCATCTACACCTATGACATGCTGACGATCAGAAAGAAGTGAAGAAATGGAAAGAGACGGGCAGTGAAGACAGCTTAATGCCCAATCGATAAATGTTATGCCTGACCACTCATTATAGCCACGACCGCGTATACTCCAGCACATTGAGATTTGAGGCTGCAAAAACAGAGTTGGTACACGCGATCCTCATCTATGCCACTGCTTATGAGGATTTAATAAAAAAAGCAGTAGCGGAAACATCGAAGAAGAACAAAGATCTGTGAAAAACAGCAAACTGAATTTGCTTCCAAACCGTCCATTGCGACTTCCAAAGTTAGGCAGAAGTTATCTTGGGCGATGTCAAGGCGAATTGATGCTAGTCGGAGAGTCGAAATCAAGAGGAAAGGATTTCACATACGAAATTAAGAGACTTAGAGATGGATAATTCCTTTAATTGGGACGAAAGCCTTTGCCTCTGTTGATCTGTTTGCAACATTGAATTGTAGTTAATAACTTCACGCCTATAAAACTGTAATTGCTATGTCGGCTGTCAAGAAAACGCGTGGTAAAATGAAAGGTGTTAATGCCTTTGCCTAATAATAAACTAGAAAAATCGGTTATATACGGGACACCATCAAGCTACGCTAGGAAATGAACAGCAATACGTTTACTACGGCCTCAAATTATGCTTATTCGTAAGCAATGATATTCCTGTTGCTTGCGTATTTAGAACGATTGGAAATTTAGAGAGTCGAAACGTGAAACACGTGAAAACACTCGACATTGAACGAGGTCTTTAAATCGATGAAATTTCTATCTGCGACTCTTCTAAGGAAGAGCCAGCAAGCAGAGCATTTTAAAAGCAATTGTCGAAATTCATAAATAACAAATTTTTCGTATATGATACTAAGGGGTGTATTCTGGCGTTGCGACCCGTCATTAGTCATAAAACAAGACAACGTGTAATTCTTGTTAAAGTTGTTTTGATATAAAATCATTTTTGCTATCCCGAAGGAAGAACTGTACTGCGACAGCAGTATTATCATACAAGCGGGTTGTTATGCTACTCACATCGGCCGGGAAATATGCCTTATGCCATAAAATGTTTCTGCGATTAATGCAGAACTTACTTGGAATGAAGCAATGCCAATCTATCACATATACACCCCCTGAACTGTGTCGACTTGGTTTCAAAAGGTCTCTACGAAAAACATATGTCATCATTGACGTCATGATCATCACCTTGCGGCAAAATGGAAGATGGTTATTAAGAACACATGCCAAGTGTAATATTTTCTAACAACTTAAACCTCGATGGATTAATAATTTTTTGGCAAGTTATTCACTTTTTGTAACAACAAAAATATAAAACGGTGAAATAGTAATGGGAAGGTAAAGTCGACTTCAGCCGAATTTTATTTTTAATGTTTTCTTAATTAAAGTGTATGCAAAAAAAAAAAAGAAAGCAAATACAACTCGAATGAGAGAAAATAATAAAAATGTAGAAAAATAATACCTTTTAGTTTTAATTTGGGCGGTGAGTAAACAATCGATCCATTCGAATCGGTATGAAAATAAATGTCAAAATAGGCTAAAAGGTCTGCAAATAAAAAATAGAGAGAAATTAAACGAAACAAAAACCATCAAAATAAAACGATTTACGGTATAAGAATAAACGAACAACGAAAAACAAAAAAATAGAAAAAGAACAGAAACCGAAATTCATTAACAAAATGGAAAATTTAGCTCAAATATTTACTTATCCCAAAGAGGGAAAAATTTCAATATAATGCAAAGAAATACTAAGAAGCGAGAAGAAACAAATAGGAAAGGATTTCGTTTTTATTTTTTCATTTTTTTTGTATTAAGTGCCGGTGCAAAAATGGACTTTTGTGTATAGTTGTTTGTGCAAGAGAATTAAAAGAAATGCAAGTATGCTAAGTAATTTTTAAAAGTGAAAATTATTCCTTTCATTCATGACAATCCGCAGAACTTTACTGTTTGAGTTGAATTCCATTAAAATCTTTTTTATTATTTTTCTTCTTTTTTTGTGACTATTTGCAAAAGTTTTGAGTGTTCTTATGATTTCAAAGTAATAAAGTTATAGATGTCTGTTTGCCTATATATATGTATGTGATTAAGAAAATGTTCCTGTAAATGTGTGCCTGCGCGCACGTAATCCTAAACTTTATCTTTCAGAGGATTTCACCTAACGTTGATTAACTATTTGCGCTGCAAAACATGTAATATTAATTGGGAGAGGGAGGGAGAGAGAAAAGCGTACATATCGTAAGCAACATTAAAAGTGAATTAATTGCCCTCTTTAATTTCAGAAGCAATTAAGAAAAACACGGCGAAGTAACAAAAAATGTACATATGTGTAAGTTGAAGAAAAGCAGTTTGATCTAAATTTTGGTTTGGAGATTGGGTCACATAAGAAAGCTATATATACATACATATACATATTTTGCGCAGATGGACTTACATATGTAGTAAGGTTATATACGGGCTAGAATGCATTCAGAATTGGATAAAGCAAACAAATAATCGATGAATGTATGAGGAACCGGAGTCTTTCTCTATAGGAAAGTGGTACTTTGATCGTTGTTCACATGTCTAGATCAGTTTGTACAAATAACAGCGCTATATTCAGCATTAGACATATCTCGGATGCCTCATTGCGTAAACCACATTTTTGTGCAATGTTTTTACATTTTTTTTCTTAACTTTGTAAGTTCTTTTGTCCGCTTTTGTTACCATGCGGTACATTGTAACTTGGAAAGTCGTACAGTTATAATTTTTAGCAAAGACACAACCCTGTGCTATCTTCGTAAACAAAATTATATGAACCCCAAGGGTTATAGACAATCCCTTTTCGATTTCCCTGCTAAAGCAATCAATATCTGTCCTGGAACTTTCGGGGTACTATAAAAGACTCATGAGAGTATACGCTCACATAGCTGAACACTTAACATCACCGATTCGAAAGAAAAGAGATAAGATCGTAAATATTACTTACTTCTCATTAAAACTAATCCGTTTAGGCGAATAAGCCAGAAAAGCTTTCGATGAACTAATTTTAATTAACGCCATCCGTCCGTACTCCAGTTATAAGAACAAATTTGTAGCCGTCAAGATGGCAAACCCATATCCCCGTTACCGCCAGCATCGACAAAAGCAGAATGAAACTATTGCGCTAATGAACAGAGAATGTTAGCCATTATTTAAGCATTAACGTCCCTCTGTAATGACTTTTATAGTCAACAAAAAGTTATCATATCTACCAGTCATCAACTGCTAACCTACGTCTCTAGCACCGGTAAAGCTAATGCTCGAGAGTTTATGTACAAGCGAACAAAAACTAATATCATCGCGACGCATTATAACGAAATAAATTCACTCGATCCCGTCACAAATCACGTCTTACCCAACATTTGTTGGATGAAGCGAACCAAAGTGCCGAAAGGAAAACGATATTTCAAAATATTTCGAGGAATTTCTCGAAGGTCTGGGAATGAATATAACCACTCTGTTCACCCGAAAAGAAAAGGGAAACTGATAGATATTGGTTTGGGAAGGCCCACTATAAAACGAAGGTGCAAAGATGCAAAGAGGTCCACCATTCAACATTTGAAGGGAAATCAAAAGTTTCGGCAGTGCTGCAACGGGAAACGTCAAGGTAAAAAATAGTTTTTTGAACAATGGAGTTAGTTAATAGAGGGAGGGAAGAGATAGAAAGAATATCCTTTCAAGCAGGCGTGTTTAGCACGAAAGTTGCGCGAAAAAGATATCATTCCACAACTTTAACGCAGATTACTTTTCAGATGCACGCTAAATGATTCAATATTCTGGATGACCCAACGCTAGGGTCCATGACAATAAAACAGGTTCGCAATATCAAAGTAAGCATCGCTAGCAGACAATACGAAATCCTCCTGTAAAATGTACAGTTTCTACTTATTGTTCACGAAACTTTTAACAGCCCTCTCCATCCATCCCTGTAAAAGCAAATAACGCACACAGAACATCTGATAAAATGGCTTAAGCCAGACAACTTAAAGTGAAATACGAAAAACATTGAGCTAAATCAAGCGTCGTAAACCCTTTTATATCATCAGTAAAAGAAACAGAAAAAATAAATTATGTATAGGCAAAGTAACGGTGTGATCGTAGAAACGTGTACATTGTGTCTTGTAAGTCATTCATGTGAATGACATTCATTTGACTAATTCAGCAAATGCTGTAGATTCAGACTTGCTCCAATTAAAAGCAACCCTAGCTAGGAAAGTTTATCAACAACTGCTGAAGAAATTAAGTCGAAGAAGGAACCAAATGCGCGTAAGGTTGCAATCTTATGATCTTCCATCCAAACGGCATTCGATCTTCTTTGGAAAGGCGCACACACGAAACATCAGCAGCACTGACTGGAATATGCTACACTCCTCGCAGTATATATATATTCATTAGCGACTCTTATTGATATTTTCAATCGATTCAATCACGCACAGCTTCGAAAGATTGATTTTTTCCCTTCATGCGGAATTCATAATTTGCAAGGAAACATTAGCCACTAGTATTAGATAAAGTTACTTGCAAACAAATTTTTTGTTCGTAATGAACGCCCAATTTCGCTTGAAGTTTGGCGAAAATCTATTCACATTCCTAACGTTAAAACCGAAGCAACAAGTTATTGTAAAGTTGGCCGCCAAGCATATTGCCATTTGGTAGGGTTTAAAGAAATAAGCTTAGGGTCAGGTCGACTCATAACTAAAGGGATGAAACTGTACTAAGCCGACATCACGCGCGACAAACTTCTACACGAGATTTCTGCATTTTGACCAATGCGTTGCGTTTTCTGGCTTGTGTACCCTGGAAGTTATTAAGATTAAGGGAAATTATTAAAAATTTCCACTTTCTTTTGCTCTAATTTCGTGATGGATATATAATGAAACGGAAAATGTAACCGGTAACCAAAGGCGGGAATTAATCCTGCAAAAGTGTACATTCGTTTTAATTAAAAGATGTTCGATTTGTGTGTTATGTTGGAGCTATGATCTGATGCTTGTCACCTCGGAGCACGATCAAGAAAAGTAGCATATTCCAATTTTTCATTTGTAGATATAGGAATGCACATACTAAAGATCAAACATACTTTTATACCTACCGCTGAGGAATGGAAAAATACACCTCAAAGAAGCCGTAGTACATACACACTTTCTCTACGATTCTTGCAAAAAATAGGAAGTGAGAAAAGAAATATGCAATTTAGAAATGCGGCGTTATCCGTTCTTACTGAAAAGAGGCCTGGAAACTTCAATATATTCTTATCAAAATAATCAATGATCTATGGTTGATATCGATCTGTACTTTAGCTCGAGTGCTAGACATGAACCGTGCGAAAGCCAAGAGAAAGACGGAGGAACGTGAAAATGCATGCAGCGGTGGAAGCATTGTGACTCCCAGAACCACAAATGAATGTGATGGGATATTGTCCTATTGAAATTTTCCTACCAGTGACACATTTTCTTCGGCATATGGTAGCGTTACCATACCAGTTTCCAACAACTTTTTATATACAAATCTATCCATAATGTTTTCTATGAGATGTATCGGACCGGCGTTCTCCCAAAAAAGACAGTCCCATACCATAAGGTTTCCTCCACCTATTTTTCTATTCACATGTGTGTATATATTATGTCAAATGCGATATTCAATTAAGGTAATACCTCATATCCGATATGAAACATTTAAGGTTTTCAGGTCAGATCCACCACATAACGTTCAGAACGCGAGTTTGTCAACTATAGGTCATTGTATGGAAACAGTTTAAGCCTTTCGTTATTCTTTAATGAGTGGGAGTGAGAGTTAACAGCATTTTTTTGAAGCAAATTAAAAAAAGAAAAAAATAATGCGACATACTATACCAGATATCGGTGAAAGCATCGTGTTGTCAAGGACGACCTTTGCCTGGAATATCTGAAACTTGGTTTTAAAACTTATCGAGACAATATCGATATTAATATATCATTAAATGGTGGCTTGATAAATAAGTAATGAAATTAAAGAACGAGATAAATATGATGTGAATGCCTAGGAAGTATTTTAACAATTTATTTTTGAATGCGTTCTGCTTTTGCTGGAAAATGATTCCATTCCATATATTTCTTAGAACGCAGGTATAAATAAGCAGACATGTACTCGTATAACGGAATTGTGTGTAATTCCAGGAAATTGATTAACAATTCGCTTATTCATGATGCAAAAACTTTTTGAATCTGATGGGATGAGTGTAGTCGAATAACCTCTTTTTGGTGTACAAGAAACGGCATAGTTTTGCTATGATACGTGACTTTTTTATTTTTTGACAAATCAAGACGAAGCAAAAAATGAAAATAAGAACCAGAACAAAAAAAAAAAAGGAGAAAGGATTTAACACATGGTATAAAGTGGCCTTAAAGTGTGTAACTTATACGAGTGTGATATATATGTACATATGTATGTATATGTCTAGATGACCTCAATGATTTATACGAATGACGTCCACTCTGCACAACGTAATCACAATAACTCAACAACAACAGCAGCAACAACAATAACGAGAAAAGTATGTATATGTACATATACATATACATATAAGTAGATATATATATATATATATATATATATATATGTATATATATGTATATATATAGATGTATATCCACACACCTATACGCAATATGTGAAAATTATCCTTGACACAATTTTACATGTGTTATACTCTGCTTTTGCCTCTTTCTTGTTTTTTTTTTGTCTTTGTTGGTATTTCTCACACTATGCGATTTGGGTACGTTCGTTTGTGTACATGTGTGGAGCTTTTTATTTGCTTGGGTTAGTGTGCCAAGAGCCCAAGCTTATATAAAATGGAAATTTAAACCAACATTAAACAGTAAAATAAAAAATAAATAATAATGTCTATGTGTGTGAGTTCACAACTTTCTAGTGGAATTGAAATGTGAGAGGCCCACGTTATATGGAAAAGAGTAACCAATGTTTTATAAATATATATATATATATATGTATATATGTATATATATATATATATATATATATATGTATATAGATATGCACACATTCATAACCACGCATATAGATAAACACTTATAGATATGTTTATATGCAGCCCGGAATATTGGTAGGCGGGTAGTTAGACAAATAAAAGGAATATTTAAACGTTTACGTTGTTATGCACAATTTAAATGCAGAAAGAAAGCAAAAATAAAAATCAAGTCAAAAAAAATTATATATGAAATTTAACGGAACACATAAAAACAAATAAAAATATACAATAAAAATTGTGTTGAAACGTAAGCGCCAGAAGAACACGAAATCCAGGATTGCATTACACAACACAGGTTCCATAAAGTAATGTTTATTTGTTTATGTGTTGAAATCCTCTCTCGTTATTAAGAATTGATTAAAACTTTATTCATATTGCTTAGTTATAACTTAATTCGGTATACATCTCCTGTATACAAAGTATCGAGTAAGTAAAGAAAGATAAGAAAGTAACTCTGAGGGAGGAGAGCATTTTGTGTATATACAACGAAAACAAAGGCAAAGACAAAAAAGTCGAAAAATTGAAGAAAAAAAAAAAAACACAGAACAGCTTAACGAAACAATTAATAGGATCACAGGACGTATATACTGGGGGAGATAAACTATTTTATTATTACTATTACTATTCGTCATGTTACAAGTGTTGTATTAAGTGTAATAAAGCACACACCTATATATATATGCATATACACTTTCTTAGTTTTTTCTAATAGGATTTTAATTGAAATTTTTGAAAAAAGGCAGAGAAAAAACACATTTATTGTTATTGAAAAAGAAAAAAAAAAAACAATTACATTGTTCATTCATTAAGTATTTACATTGTAGTAGTAGAGCAAGCATACTTGCAGTGAAAGCTCATGCACTCTTTAAAGAAAACAAAGAAAAGGGTACTTGATGGTTAGTTTAATAGTATTTTTAGGGGGAACATTAGTGGGTTACAATAAAGAAAGTTGTGCTGACATATACTCTTTTTATTCAAAAGAAAATTTGAAAAAAACAAAAATTAATAAAGTAATTTCTTCTGCAACTATTCTCGATTTCATTGGTTTAAAGCTTAAACCAAAAAAAGAAAAAATTTCACTTTATTTCGTTTAAATAAATTTCAAATGAAATTTCTCTTTAAATTTCTGTTTTGCGTTTTTTTTACATTTTTTTTTTTTTGTTCCATTAAACTTTGACTTCGATAATCTTGCTATTGTCATTTTTCTCTTACCAGCTTCGTCTGGCATTAGTTGAAATACATGATCTGGTGGTTGTGTTGCAGCCTTGACATTACGTGGCGCTGCCGGGGCATCTTCTATTGAATTTGAATTTTTGTTTTTTTCAAGGCAATTTTTTCAAAATTCAAATTTCAATTTGTATTTGGCATTTGATCGTTCAAAAGTTGCATTTTTTTGTTGTTTTTGTTTTTTTTTTTTTTTTTTTTTTTTGAATGATTTCAGTAGATGGTTTTTTTTATTTTCATTTTTGCAAAGTTATGACGTGAATGTTAGAGTTAGGAAAGCAAGTAAGAGATGGAGAAAGAACGAAAAAGAACAAGAGAAACAAATAGAAGAAAAAAAATATAGAAAAGAACATTATTTTATTGATGTTAGGAACGTAACCGATTTTAAATTTTTTTATTAAATACTTCGGTGAAGATGTGGGGTTAAGTGATTAAAAGAGAAAAAAAACATCCACAAGTTGGAAAGATTGCTTAAGATTACCAACATTTTCCTACATAGTCAAAGACCTTAAACATAATGAACCGTAATTGTTGAACTAAACTTGAATACATTGAATAAAAGTAATGAGAGCGATGACGATTAAGCTAATCACGCTTCATTCTGTTTAAGGCCTAGCTATATATCTCAAAAATTGTACAGATTAAATATTAAACGTTTTAATGCCATAAGAAAGCTAGATGAACGACGAACACTATGTCAAAAGTGAGTTGAAATAATACTATCATCGGAATTAGCGCATGCGTCCGTCCTACTGCGACTTTCATTGAAATGTTTATTTAAAAGATGCGTCAGTAAAGTTTGAGTGTCTTTTGAGTCTCTTCTAGAGTAAAAAAACAAATTAAATTTTCTGAAAAACAATATATTTTCCATGACTTACAATAAACTGTGTGATCTTAAGATCACATATATGTGTATATGTGCTTATTTGCAAGGAGCGAAAAAGTTTGTTTACTTATTTACTTTACTGGCTTATTACCTACGTAACCATAGTCATGTCATTCACTTATATATTATTCTCACGAATGTGTGATCAAAATTTCGCTTGGACAAAAGATTTTTTAACTCTGTTTATTATCCTCGTGGGTTAAGACCTTATGAAGGCCTTCTTTTAATGATAAAAAATTTCTTCACATTTGTTGATGTGAAAATTAGCATTTGTTGCACTTGTTTAACTACATCTGAGAAAATTAAATGTGCGACTCTGAATTTGCACTTGTTGCATTACAATGGAAGCATTTGGAAGCATCACTTAGATTGGGCTAAGAATAGCAAAACTGCTTTTAGTTTAGATTATTGCCTATAATGTGCCGCCAAATCGTATTAATTGTTTTATGAAAATCCAACCACACATTTATGACGCTTTACTTGCCTCACGCAGTTGGGCGTTGTCGAGAAGATTAACAAAAATTCGGGGGAAGATTTTATGAAAAAAGGAGTTAATAAAAAGATGTTACAGTGAGACCACGTACCGCTAACTTGCTTGCAAAAGGATATAAGAACTTTTGCGGAAGGCATTGTCAGCCGAGAAAACAGAGCTGGGGTAATCACATATGACAGTTGCTTGCGAAGGAGCGAAAGCTAACTTTCAGCTGAGTGATTACTCCAGGATAAGACCAGAAGAAGCATTTTAAATATATATATGTATGTGAGTTCTAGCTAAGAAATTGTAAATAAAACCTAATTTTTGCTAAAAATCACAATTCACGCAATGATACGAACTTCAGTCTTAAAAGTTGAACGAAACACCTAAATTGGCAAGGGCTCTTTACCTTACCATATATTATTTGGGATGTACGGCGTACTCAATATTAACGGATAGCATAATCTATCCATTGATGGTTGATGGAATAGATTTTCCCTTCTATGCAATATCGTATACAGGCTGGCTTACATTGTCAAGCCACATAGGAAGTGGAGATATATATATATCTATCTATAATATAAAACGGTTTCTTTCTTCAACAATGAAGTCGATGGCTAAACTCTATTGCTTGTATTACTTGTGCTCGAATTAATCTGCAGATTTTGACATCAAATGAATACGGAAAAATTTGTTTTAAATAGGACCATTGGAAATGTTGGGAAATACCGACGATATACATCTTTTCAGAAAGATAGCTTTAAGCGATATAAGAACAGGCATGAAATTACTACGATTAGGTACAAAAGACTAAACCAAACCAAAATATCGGAAGAGTGCCAATACTAATTCAACGATGATATATGTTTCCGTCGGTGAGGGGGCTGATGTTCACTATAAAATTGATTCAACAATAGTGCATCAGCCAGCACTACAACGATTCAACGCCTCTTCAACCTAGCAGTGGCAAATTAATCTTCCCAATGTTCCCCAACTCGAACCGTCAACGTCATGGATAAATGAAGCAGCTAAGCGACGTGAGATATCAGGAAAACTACACTCAATTCGTAAAAGGTCGTCTCGTCTCAGAAGGACACGTATTCTTCGAAAACGCGAGCTAGATAGAATGCTTATACCGAAAAATGCGGTGACTAGTGTGGGAAAAAAAGGTTTCAATGTACAGCACTTATTGCGTCGCAGCACAGATAACTCCGCAAAAAGGGAAAAATTGGAGCATACTCGTTATGAAATGCCAAAAAATGGTGAAAACATGCATCCAGCCTCATTCTTAAGCGAAATCCGGCCCGGCACGTCATACGTTGACAAGGGGAAGATTGGCGGCGATCAATATATGGGGGTGGTTGTAGACGGGCTTGTGATTATTTGTTCGGCACAAATTTCACAAATCTTTCAAAACAAATATTGAATTAATATTCCTTTGTTAAAGCATGAGCCTATAAACGCCTTACGATAGTGAGATGAATAAACATCGAAAGCGCAATCCTGTTTCCCAGTCCCTTCCGACTTGTTAAGGCTCTAGAATAAAAAAAGGGGTCAACAACAATTCGTTATAGAGACCAGTGTTGAGATATACTTGTAACACATATAGTATACCCACAAAATATTTCGTCTAATAATGGTCCAGATAATTGCATTTGCGGTGGTGGGTACTTGAGACTAAGTTTCCGACTTCAACTATTCTGCCTTAATGCTTTTTCACGTAACATACGCAGGAGTGCTATGGCGCAATAGTAATTCCCCATTTGTTGAAAACCGTAAGAAAGCTTGTGCAACAGAAAACAGACATAACTGCTACGTCTACAACAAGGTATTGAACTTTGTCGTCTTATTTAGAAAGACGAGCAGAAGTTAATAAGTTTTGCGCAAGTTCTTTGAACTTCGTACCTTCCCTAAAAATGACTAGTCCAACTAATTATAGCAAGAGCAAATGAAAAACTTGTATAACCAGTTGAATTGAAACAATCGACCGAATGTAAACTTCTTACTCTCACATGTAAAAGTTGGAAGGGTGCGAATTAATCGTAAAGATTTATTAAAGAGTTTATTCTCGTGAGCAGCGTAAGAGTCTGAACTCATTTCGCCATTGAGTAGACTTTTTAATTAATTAAACGGAAGTCGAAACTTGATGCATGTACATTTGATTTTTTTTTATAATTTCACTTTGAAAATGCAGCTGATTCCCTGCACTCGAAGGCATTGTGCATTTATCTAGTCATACTTTCACATATTTTCTTTTCGCAAATGAAATATCAAATCAAATAATTAACTCTTATTATTATAAGAGTTAAACATTGCCGAGATTTTTTATTTACTGCCTCTTGCATAGCAGAGAGCGAGAGGTGTTTACTCGACGAAACCTATTACTGGAATGATTGGATGACTCAATTTTATTCGAATAAATTCTGCTTTATATATTTTTGTTTTTTGTTTAACACAGACTTGTTTACAAATCAAAGGGAGATACAGCGAATTCAAAAGGAGGTGCAGCGAATTCAGGGAGGTACAGCGAAATCAGAAAACAAAAAACATATGAAATTGGATACAAATCAAAGATTTTTTCCTCCTAATTAGAAAATAAAATAATAATCAGTACAAAGTTTCGAAAGATTCTACTGAGAAAATTGTTAGGGAGAAGTTTTGCATGAAACATTCGAAACGGATCTAGCCCGTCAGGCGGCAAAAGATCGATGGGAAACAGCTTTTAAAATAGCCGCTCAAAAGATATGCCCTGAAACAAGCTACTATTAAGAGTAATTGTAATTAATTAATAGGTGAAAATAAAAGTAATTGCGTTAACCAGGAGCAAGGCAAAGTATAGAATGATGCTATTGAGCAATTGGAAAGTATACGAAATCCCACCGATATACATTATCTGTTCTGAAGTCTGCTGACGAACATGTGTTGAATTTCAAAGCGGTCTTGAACAAAGAGCAACAGCAGTGCAATGAGACCTTAGGTAAAAGCATAAATCGGCTGTGGTTTCGTAACAACAAACAAGTAACCAGATTAACGCCAATGATAATGACTGCTTCGCACTGGAACGAATGTGCCGTATTCTTAAATAAGTAGCAAGCCATGTGCCCGCGGTTTGTCGCAGTTTATAAACTTGTCATGAAAAGTGTTTTTGAGAAAATCTTCTTAAGCATTTCTTTCAAACGGTAAAAAAAACGATTTGTTGGGAGAAATTTTTCTTTTTTATGAAGAGAATGCTTTGAGTGACAGTGTCTGTCAAATTGAAAGACCCAAACTATATGCCAAATGGTTCGTCAACTTTCGTGTACCTTTTTCAGCCAAGGTTATTTCAAAAAGAAGCATCATGGGGTCTATCTTGCTTTTGCTATATCCAAGTTTTAAGTTAGTTTAGACTTTGGTAGATAAAAATGTCTAGTTCCTCATAAATGCAATAAAACAATAATAATAAATTGATAATGTAAGCCATACTTGCAGAAGGAGGTAATTTTTACGATTCTTCAACGTCGTCGTATAAATTGCATACGGAAAGAGTGCAAGGCCGTGCCGAAAAGGAGCTCATCAAAAGGGAGACACTACCGTTTGCTCTTTATTAAAAATATGATCCAAACTCACCCAGCTACCGGGGTATTAGCAATTACTTATATCTATTTCTTATTCTAACACATTAGCAAACTTGGCATATCAAAAAATTGATGTCAGTGGGATCTTAACGAATTGCGTATCTTTCCAACCGTATTTGATTACTATTATTATATGTAACTATTGTTTTTATTATTAATTTTATTATTATTATTATTATTATTATTATTATTATTATTATTATTGTTATTATTATTTATGTAACTCTTTTCTACCCCAAATCCTCAACGATAAATTATAATTATTCATAAATGATATGGTGCATAAAATTGATTGCTTACATTTTATGTTAATTTAAAACGAGAAATAAAAAGAATTACTAGTGATAGAAACAAAAAAAAAAAAAAAAAAAAAACGAAAAAGAATAAAAAGCAAATTAACATAATAAACAGAAGAACAGAGAAAGAAAAAAGTGAGGAGCACATTAACTTACCTAATGTCCGCACAGTCATGATTTTACTCATCATGCCGTCTCCCAGCACATTGCGACCCACTACCTGAAATTCATAGGTAGTACCCGATGCTAAGCCATTAATCGTTACTTGTGTGCTACCCGATGGTGTTACAGATATCGTTTGCCAATCGTTAACACCTGCCTCGCGATACCATATAGTATAATCTTGTTTATAATCGGACCCACCACTATAGCCTGGCATCCATTGTAAAGTAATCGATGATTCAGTGGCTTTGCCGGTAATATTGTACGGGGCATGCGGCTGTGTACCCTCAATAACGAGTTGAGCTTGTGACATTAAGGTGGCCACTTCATTGGAGACAACACATTGATAATAACCGAAATCTTCGCGTCGCAAATTTTCGATGGTTATATTACCGCCTGAGATTTTAACGCGACTACGTTGTGTATCCGATAATTGGCCGCCATCTTGTCGCTGCCATTTAATGATAGGTTTTTGTGTACCTTCCGCCTCGACAGCATCGCAGTGCATTTCCACACTGTCACCCACTTTGCGCTGATACAGCGATTCTGGTTCGATAGTGAATGTAGGGGGTTTACGTACTAAAACTTCCATGGGGCCAGATGATCCCTGAGTACCAAGAGCATTGTAAGGTGTGCAGGTATAACGACCTTGGTGGTCTTCATTAACACGGGTAAAGAGCAATGAACCGTTGGCCATTACAACGATATCCTTCATTTGATATGGCTCTAGTAAACGTTTGTCCTTGGTCCATGTGACATATTGCAATTGTGGATTTGATTTTATATAACACTGAACAACGCCAGCCAAACGAAACGGTAGATATTGCACAGTTGGCGTGAAGGTCACTTTGGCAGCATCTGCAAAAGTAATGAATGAAAGAAAAATTTCCTCTTTTAATTGAAAAATTGTCTGTCTTTCGAAAAGGAAAAAAGGTAAAATAAATGTTTGACAATGAAATACAAGAATAGAAAGATAAAGCGTATTTGGGATATCGGGCATGAGTCAATTTAAATTTATAGTGACTAGTAAGTTCGGATATGTAATGTGTACTTACACTCTACATTTAAATAAGCCGATGCACTTTGGGGATCACCGATACCATTTGTTACTTCGCATAAATACTGACCAGAATCATCGGCACTAATCGGATTTATAATTAGGGAACCATCTTTGCGTATGGTAATGCGCGTCTCCAATGAGGCCACCTCACGTACCGGTGAGCCTTCACGAAACCATCTGACGGTGACATTACCAGGCATCGCTTTAGCTTCACATGAAAATATCACTTTTTCGCCTTCTAATTTAGTTTGATTTGTGGGCGGCACCTGTAAGTAATTAAAAAAAGAAATAATACAAAAATTTTTTAAATTTTCTAAAAAAAAAAACCTCTATCAACAAAGCGTTAAGCTTTAAAGAAAATTATCAGAATGAAAAAAAAGATGATTTTAATGAAAGGTTAAGGAAAGATAGGGTTTTGGTTTCTGCATTTTGAATTGTTACATGTTTACCCTTTAAAATATGCAAGAAGTTTTATTAGAAGCTATTTTGTATATATATATATATATATATATATGTATATATATATATAATTGTAATTTTCCCAAGTATATGTGCTTGCATGTGGAAGCATGTACAAGTTTTAATAACAAATATCGTATCCACATATATGTATATATATATATATATATATAATGGTTTATATCAGATTGTTTGTTATTTAAATATTTTTTTTAGTTCATGTTTGGAGCCTAAAGGCAGGCAATAAAAATGTTCATTTAAAATTTCGTAAGTATACACAAAACGATATATACATTGACAGCGTTCGTTGTGTATGGGTGTGTGTGTGCGTATAATGTCATAGTTACAAAATTTGTTTTATTTTAACTTCGTGTAAGCCATACATACACAATAACAATTGTTGTATGCTTAGTGCAAATGTATAGCCAAAGGAAAAACGTCCGTGAAAACGTTAAGTTTTTCAAAAGAAACCTTTAATTATTTTCAAAAATACACTAGAAAAGTGGTAAGCAAAGCCACCATCAATGATTTTCATCTGGTTTGGAATATTTTCCAGCGTGCGTCAGGTTAAGCCTAGCTAGGGTTAAGCGAAAGTGGCATAATGACATTTGAAGAAGACATTCAGAGAGGCTTAGGGTAGTAAAAGTGAAGGTGAACATGCCCAGCGGGATTCATATAGTCTGATGTGAAGCAAGTGACGTTAAAAGCAAGAAAAAATGTCCATAACAAAAGAATGTTGAGCTGTGACCCAACACCACTTTGCTTACTAAAGCTATTCATAAAACGATTTTTCAAAATAAGGCGTTACATGGGAACTGGTTGAAAAAGTGATCCGATCTAAAACATTTTCAATAGTTTTAGACCTTGGGATAAAATCTGTCGAATATCTCAAAAATTTTAAACTGTTGGTTGAACACAGGTGTGCGTGGACAGACGTGACATGTATACGCATATGCACAAACTTATTATACCCTCATATCACAACCGAAGTGGGGTGAAGCAGTGGAAGACAATAACTGGATATAAAAGTTTCGCATTTCTTTACATCACATTATCTCGCTGAAGTTAATGATTAGAGTAAGTCTCCACTTCCACTATTGCATCATATACGCAATACACAAAAGGCTTTGCCGCAAAACAGAAAAATTTCTTCATTCTATGACGCCCTCTAACATAAAAACTTTGGAATCATTAAATGTCAAGAGATTCGAGCGAATGAAAATTTTGTGCTGTCACACGGGGAACATTTTGGTATTGGCTAGGAAAAAAAGCTGTGAAAATAGATGGACGCATCGTAGCGTAACGACTAAATGTCCATACATTCTCACATTTTGAAGAGACGTTACTTAAGATAAGAATATTTAAGTTTTTCTGTTTTTTCTCGACTTCGGATATAGACTAGGAAATAACGACTGTTCTTAGAGAAAGTAAGTGCTCCACCATTCTTGAAATTTTAAATACAGGCTCTCGGTACATTACTCTTGATTACAATTTTTCCTATAATAAAAATTTTGCTATAAATATTCTAAATGCTTAAGGGCTATTATGGCTGGAGTGTTGCTCGGCGAACAAATTTTAGATTCGGCTGTTTCTGCGTGCAGTTCTCTCCATTTGACGCCAATATTTTTTATTTTGTTTGAAAAAAAATTAAACGAGAAAAGGTTTGAATGAAAAGATTCGATTTACAGGCGAAACGAAATTTTTATATAAAAAGTTATATAAGGGAACTATCATATTTTACTGAGCTATTTTTTTAAGTGTCTTTATATGTGTATGCAAAATTAGACTTGCAAGGTAATCAACATTTTGTGCAGGGTTGTAATTTTTAAATGTTTGGGTATATTTTTTGTAATTAAATAAATTTTCATCAAATTTTGTTCAAAAGCGATAAAGAAAGTTATGTTACCCCAAGAGGGCATATAAATGGTAATTTGTTCGTTAATTCAATGACAGTATAAACGAACACATAGACTTGTAATAAAAAAAGCACTTGACATGCAATTTATGCAAAAGTGTACACAAAGCTAAGCACAGTGAGCGAGGGTACCAAGCCAATAATCATATACGAGCGTATTACTAAATAATTTCAACTCTTTTTATTTTTTTTTTTTTAGTGAATCTATATAGATAGTTGGTGAACTTGCTGCAGTTGAAAAAAAATGTAATTATGTATAAATCCGACCTATGCACAAGCACATATTCAAAGGCATAAGTATGATGATTACTAGTAAAGATTCGATAACGGGTAAAAAAAATTGCGATGAAAATATTTGGGAGCTGAATTTAAAGTAATCCGCACTGTTGGTTGGTTAGAGACTTATCTTTTTTTTTTAGATATATGCTATGGACATGATCTCTATTGCATATTTTTAATATTTTGGAACAAACCAATCCGAAAAAAATTCTTATGATCAAAGAAAACAGCTATGCGCCATCGATCGAAAAAACTATTGCTTAGAAGATGTAAACTCTGGCCAATAAAATGGAAAAGAATAATTACCATGCTTGAGACTTTAAGGAGTCTTTTAGAAGCTATTCTCCTCATTTTTCAACCAGCTGGGGCTGCCGTCGTTATTGGTAGTCAGAAGAATATGATCTGTAGAAGCCATTTCCGATTCCAATAAACATGAACGATGGTGTGCTTTTTAACGCAAGTTTTTGTTGTACATCACATGTATATCAGGATTGTATATTAGGCTTGTATAGAAGGAGGCCGTGGAAATACATATATATAAGTTTCTGAGCAGGTCAAACAGCGGAACTACGTTCATTATATCTACCTGCCTATCGGTTGACGTTTTACTATATGAAATCGCAACCGCGTGATATCAAAACTTTGTCGCGAAAAACTCTTAACCATCGCCTTTTTTATATTCGTCAGATGGAGTTCGAAAATCAGCAAAAAAAAATCTTAAATATTTTCTTATTACGCTTGTCAGGCGAATTTTCAAAATCAAGCCAATCAGTTTGTGGGAAGGATCCAGCCATCAGCATTAACACTATTTCGAGCTGAAAATCTTTTTCGGGAGGGAATCGCAAATATTTGATAACAATCAAGGACTTGATAATATGTGAGTTTCCTGAAGTTTGGCCTCAAATTTGCAGATACTTGCAACTTTTCTTTCGCACAATTAATACGATTAACTGTATACCGTATATAAAATATATAAGAAACTCATATTCGCCTGTGGCCGAATCTTTTACACCCACCATCCCTGTAATAAAATAATATATAAAAATATTTGTTTCTGCAGTTTACGAGAAATGAGCCTAGTAACTTTTATTTTGTTGTGGAGAACAGAACCATGAGCATATCTTTTGACCGCTTTGGCTCGGTTGCAGAACTAATGCATTCACAACGACTTCAAATGCTCCTGCTAAATTCAAAGCCGACATTTTCATTTGTGTGGCCAGCAGAATAGTCAGACAGACAGACAGAAGGACATGTTTATATCGATTTAAAAAGTTTGATGCCGCTCAAGAGTATATAAAAACTTGTTGGAGCGTCTGAAGCTTTCTTCTTGATCTTGCAAACGTTTTGACGAATGTATAGACCGCTTTCTACGTTTGCTTACCCATTGCTTCCAGTATGTTTCATTTAATCATCAGTGTCCAGTAAACAAGAAAAATTTGTATGGGCTTATACCCTAAAGTCGTGTAATTGCGTGTAACTTCAGCCATAAAACTATGTGTAACATGTTCTTGTTCATAGAAAATTAGCTGCATCAAGTTTCGAAACTCTTTGTCAAGAGACAAACATAGGCACACACACATTTACATATTAATTTTTATATATCACATATCAAGTTCATCTACAGTGAACAAAAAGAAAAAAAAGAGAGTAATCTCCATTATTAATTGTCACACCTAGTATGAAAAGCTGCGTTGAACATATTTGTTGTTTGAATTTCATTAAATTGACGTGTGCCAACATTATTAATTTGACACTTGTGCCTGTGCCACAATAATGATATAATATTATGATTTATGTAGATGCGTGTGCTTGCGCTCTGGCTCTTGTATTTTTTATCTGCTTTGTGTTTATTCGAGTAGATGCCTCTGTGCGTATGTATGTGTATATTTTCGTTATATTTCTTGGCACCAGAGATATTAAATTGCCTACATAAAGAGCCGGATGGATGGATGAATATGTACATGCATACATGTGTTCGTTTGTTAAGATGTCATTAAAGTATATTTACAGATGCAATTTCACATAACAATTACAATAACAGCAACGGCAACACCAACACCAATGCCAACATCAACAGCAACAATAACAATAACAATCAAGCGATCTACTTTTGTATTTCAATTTTTGAATACTTTGCTCAGCGAGTGGAGGGTATAAGGTGTACGGGGTACTGGGATTAAGTTCGGCTGGATGGTTGCTTGGTTGACTGGCTGATTGCATGAGTGACATGACATTTTCCCAAAAAGCAAATCCTGTACTCGACAAGCTGTCATTCAAATGTCAAATAATAAATGACTGCTTTCATACATATATACACATAAATATATACACGCGTGTATTTGTACGTTCTATATACGTACACATAAATGCATATATCCGGTTATATAAACGTGTATGTGTAAGCATGTAAATGGCCGTATATTCGATACTTCCATGCAGGGATTATTATTATAAGAAGTCTGTTGTAACTGTATAAGCTTTTGCTTTTGGAAAGTTTTCCCTCTTCTTTTTCTGTTTTTTTTCTTTGCTGTTCGTTTGTTTTGTAATGAAATTTTTATTGATTTTGTTTTTAGCGTTTTATTCTTCTTTCGTGCATATGTAGGTAGTTTTCCCTTTAGCAACACTATTGCAGGAAAAGTTAATTCATAAAATTGTGTAATTGCGAGCAAAAGTTGTGCTGTGTGTGTATGTGTGTTTGTGTAACGAATTTCGATTTTCTTGTCCCGTATATTTTCCTTTTTTTTTTATGGACAATATGTAATATTACGATACGTGCAATTTCTCCTTCCTTAACGACGAATAATCTCTGTAAATGTCAGAAAAAACAGACAGTGTCCGTCAGAATGGTCTCAACTGCGCTAAATACAAAAGTTCAATCAGAGCCGACGTTTACCCATTTCGAAGAGATTGTGCATAGAACGATATTTAAAATTATGCTGCCAAGAATTTTTATAGGGCTGTACGTTATTAATGAACTTCCTCTCATATCTATAAAATTGTCAATGAGGTTTAATGTATTGAAAAATACCTGTCAAGGATTTCGCCTTTGAAGAACTAGGATTAATATCTGACTACTATCTTTTGGTATCTATCTGCTTTTGCGGTTCGCATTTTTATTAAGAACAAAAGTAATATAAAGAAGCTTCACAAGAGCATTTTATATGTACGATGTATGCGAATTTGCTTATTATTCGTAACGAAAGCTAAAGAATTACGATTAAGAACAAATTTGTTCATCCATTTGTATCATTTCACCTCATAACTGAAAATATGTTCGCTTTAAGGAGACTCTTTCTAGCCGCTGCACACACTTTACGAAACGTAAGGTAACGATATGTGTTCAAAGAAAACTTACAGTTACAGTTTTTAGCACCGAGGAATCTTGCCAAATTTCCCCATAGCCTTGCCTTTTTTTAACAGATAAAGACATCTCATGCAATCTCTTTTTGTTGGACGAAATAAAAGAGACGGACGACGCAAGGCAACTTTCCACAGCGTCTGCACTGATGTTGTGATACAATTTATCCCAATGGATAAATATAATATTCCGAGAAAAAAAAAGTGAGAGAGAGCTTTCATAAATCTACGTAAAATATATTCTCTTGCTATCGACAAAAATATTATGAGAAAACTCTTTTCAAAGCACGCATTACCCTTAACTATCTCAACAGGCGTAATAGTCGTAATCTGAGTAAATTCACTGAGGCACAAGGCATTCTTTTCTGAGTGGTTTGTAGAACTTAACAAACCTATCTTACAATAAAACTGATATCGGAGCGTCCTCTTTCGGAGCGGAATACCAATCAATACAATTAAAACCCAATTATCATTGACTGATCACAATGTCAAAATATGCCTCGTTAGTTTTTGGGAGGCATGGCAAAGAGCTTCGGATCGATAGAATTGCTATAGGTTTTAAGATATCGACAAAAAGGTTTCACATTGAGGGGGACTTATAATGAATTCTTCCTTTTGTTTACAACGTCCAAAAATACGAATTATAGACCCCAAAAAGTATATGAGGAGCAAAGTAAAGTTTTCTCGGCCACCGTAATATTTCAAAATTGAGATTTAACCACTCGGCTTAACGCACAACCACCGGTGGTACTTGACATCCATGGTTGGTTGGTTAAATAAATAAACGATAGATGATGTCATGGTGATCCCAAGTCTTTCATATCGCTCTCTGCAGATTTACTAATTATTTCCCATCCGTTGCCGATATACGCCAACGTTCGCCTATATTTTAATCTTGGAATGTTCGTGGTTGCAGAAAGAAGTACAGAATTGTAAACTATGGATCGAACTTGGAAATGGGCGTGATCACTTTTTTACATTCTCACTTTGAAGTGAAGCGACTTTCATCTAGTCTTTCATTTCTTTCGATGAAAGTAGAAGAAAGGAGAATAAAAATGTGGAACAAATGAGAAAAAAGAAGTTCAACTCTAAAAAAGGAGATATACTGTGACTATCGAAATATGAGAAGGAGTTATTTGCAGTCACGCGGAAACTAAATTCTTTTAGTGTCTTTAACAAAACAAAGATTGTTTCCTTTAACTATTGTTTCTCTGGCCTCCCGAACATGTATATTCTTAACAAATCCTATGCCCATCCGGGTGCTTGTTCGTCTTTTAAACTAAAAAGTGACGATGTCGTAACTTTAACCGGCAAAATAAAATTTTCCTTTTGCTTCTTCCTGTGCAAACTTAAGGGATTCTGGCAAATATTTGAATCAAGCATACAACCCACGAAGAAAACGTCTAGTTATTTTAGTTATTGTATGCTGATGATGGTGTTAAAAATGGATGCAATCCTTTTACGAGTTGACACTTAGGAGTTAGTTATACGTTTTGCTGCATTTTAGTGTATTAAGAAACATCTACAAGCTGGCGTTTATTGTAGTTTTTTTTTTTCTTTTCTTCATTTGTTCTTTTCTCGACAAATTTATGAATAATTGAATAATTCACATAAATTTATTTTTTAAATGTGAAAAAGTTACTCTACAAAAAAAGTGTTTTTCCTTTTTCTGCTAAAAGGTTTGCATGCCCCAAATAATTCCTCTTGGAGCCCACGAATACTTATATGCAAAGACTGTTTACTGAAAAATTTTCTTGATCTTTCGTGTAATTCATAAAAAAAAAATGCAATTTTCTTTTTATTTTCATAGATAACTTTTTCCTCATAAACAACTATAAAAACGAATAAAAAAAAAGTTTCTTAACAAGTTTTGTTTTATTTTTATTTCATCTTTCTGTGTAAATTCGCTGAGGAAGCATCAGAAGAGAAAATTTGTTAGAATCCTTTTCATTGTTTTTAGTCAAAAGATAAGAGAGTCCTTAAGTTATCCTCATATTAATAATGACGAAGTGTGAAAGTAAGATTGTGAGCGGACGAAATGTGAAAATTCTTAAATTGAGAAGAGACAGAGCGGCAAAATCCAATGTACTGAAGAAAAATAAAAGAAAAATTTTGACAAAAATCCTTAACACTGCAACAACGAAGAAACTTTTCGTTGGCATTTTTTCCGTAGGTCTCTCACAAGCTTCCTGCACGCTCCTTTTCCCGTAAAATCAACTTAGTCCTCAAAGAAGTGCTATTAAGTTTTGAAATAGGAAAAATTCATGTTAATCAAGTTGTTGTTTAGAACTTTCTGTATTAAAAAAATATATATATATATTTATATATATATATATATATATATAGATATGAAGTGAATGGTATATGAAGTGAATGGTAGCAAACGGCAAAAGTATTCCAACATTTTAGGTTATCTGTCTAAAGGATAAATGAAGGTTTTTAAACATCAATTGTTCGATCGATAGAACTCTTTAACGATTTTTCGATTCTCCCCGGTTGCTTCGAAGGACCCTTATGATGACGTCTCTAAAAAAATGTTTCGCCGTTGTCATTTTCTAACAAATTTCCCTTTAAAGTATCGAATGTAAAATAGTTTTTTTGTTCAATTCAAACAAAGTCGAGCACATCTACTCGGCTTGGGCTGATTTTGTTTCCATTAAACTGCAATAATATGATACGAATTTGTGCGATTAGAAAATTTATTTCATTGCTTTAATAATTTCATACTCCACACCACCTGTGGAACAAGGGCGTATTAAATTTGTGCGGATGTATGCAACGCGCAGAAGGGCTTGAGATGGACTTACCTTTTAATACGCTGGTCGATCTAAGCTTGTCTGTCCGTCCGTATGTAGGCTATGTTTTCTTGAGTTCAATCTACAAGACGCAATTTTTGATGAAATTTGGTACACCGGCACCTTTTGAGCTAGGAGTGAATGCTATTGAAAATGATATAGATCAGATCGTCCAATACAAAGCCTTATTTAGGAAAGTCGTTATACGAATAACTATACTAAGCGAAGTGACGTAAAATATTCAACGGTGAACCGTTGTCCGCTATAGTGTTTCACCTGCTTTTGTTATATATTTATCTATTCATTTGTTTATGTATGTAAACATAAGCATATACGTAGTTTTGCGAAGCCATTTTATGAAAGTCTATTACAATAAGATAACAAGATTTTCTAATTGAAGTCACGGAGGTTAAACGAAGTGATATGAGGATATTGGTAAGAGATAATAACAATATAACAGCAAAATAAATTAACGTAAAGAAGTTGAAGCAACCGCAAATAACCTTAAGGAGTGAGAAAGTAGAGTTAAAAAAGAGAAGACAATTGAAATAATGAGCGGAAATTCGTCCCAGTGCTAAATGTCTAGCTAATGTTATTATCGTAAAATGAAAAGGTGTAAAGTGTCGTGGGACTCTTTCCAAGGAGTCGTAATTTCCAATAATCGAAGCGTTTGCAATACGTCCGTGACTCGAGATCATGTACTGTGTATTATGAACATTGAAAAGAAGCCGGGCTGTAATCAAGTTAAAGAGCCAATAACCTAGAATATTAATGCGTAGGTAGTTTTATTATTTCCATTTATTTACTCAATCAGATTTTCAATATTATTATTAATATTATTGTTATCATTATCTTCTTCTTTTTCTAAAATGAAAACTATCTTATAACCGTATACACAGCCCTACATAATTCGAAACATCTATAAGATCTTCAAATTTTATTGCATTTTATTCTCTTTATTCAAAGCAATTAACAAATCGTCTTGCCATTCTACCGGTCTATGCTGGTACTACGGCGCATTGCATTTGTCTGTAGATTTTCGGGATTTAGGTTCAGATCTTTTTCAGATCTAATTCTTTTTATAAGGTGTCTGGGGCAAGTCTTGTAAAACATATTGCTATTGCTCTTACTTTGGTTGGTTGGTATTATCGACGGTATATATTTATTTATCGTTTCTGTGTATTTTTCAGTTATGTTTTCACCTATACATAAATGCATGGATGCGTCTGTAAGATAGACAATATTTTCCTTTTTGTCAAATATTATTGCGATATCTGGTCCAGTATTGACTATACATTCTTTAGTTGTGATGGCTCTATGCAATTTCGTTGGAAAGATTTCACGTTCCCTTACGTTTTCGCTTTTATGATCGCGAGTGTCTGTTTTAACGTTGTATCTTTCAAAAAAAAAGTACGTGGTTTACTTTTCCATCAAAGACATCGATGTGTTTAAATAGGGCTTGGCGCTAGAAAGTGGTGCTCAGATAAACAATAACTTGTTGGATAATCGATATTAATCAACAATACAAATATCTAGTGTATGGAAAAGGAGTCGACGTCGACGTTAGTGTTCACGTTTTTTCAAAGCACTTTTTCTTTAGTGATGGAGGTAGTTGCGTCGCTTGTCGTTGACTTTATTGTTGCTCATCTTTTGTTTCGATAGCTTAGCTAGGGTGATAATAAATTACAGTTCTAAGTAGAAGCCCTAAGAATATTTAACCTTACCATCGACGTTAATGGTCCTCATAATTTGCATGATGGTTCTCGCGTTTCCATTATTATATCGCGTCTATTTTTCAACATCTGTCACGATTTGGCAGCATTTCTTTTTCGAATTAAGTTCATTTCTGGCGCAGACCTCAGCCTAATCGTGGTGCGTATAGATAGATTGTGTAGCGAGCAAGTGCATACGCTCATATCAATGTACAATCACTTCTTAGAGGGATCGGTAGCCCATTGTTAAGTAGTTTTAGCTTGTGTTTCGCGTGCACCCATAATAACACCAAGTATCTAACTAAGTATGAAAGCGGAGAAGGGCCTCATATAAGATGTAGTCGACATACGTCTTTCGTTTTACAGCTTGGACCTCTGGCAATAGGAAACATTCGTAATACCAACGCATGTCGGAACCCGAAAATACTTTTTCTAACAACGAAGCTGTTTTGTTTAGTGCCAAATAAAACGCATTCGACGAATGCATTTTTATTTTGCAAAAGAAGAACTTTTTTGCATCATATCCTAATTGGATATGAACGGTGAACTTATTTTGGGAATCTTAGGTCAAAAATATTCAGCTGTACCACTCGCATCGACTGCATCGCTGCACTGAACTGCTTTGTTTGTGTTTGACGGGGCCAGAAGAATTTGCTCTGTTATTAGCTTTTAAAGCCTAACGGAACGCTACCAATAACAGTTAATCGGTTGATATTTGATGCAAAATCGCAAAACTATGACAAAAAAATACATTCATAAGCTTTTAGGACTACTCTACACACCACAACTCTAAACTGCGTCTGTAAATTAGTTTTCTTTTCTTGAGAATGGTGACTTAGTGAATAACTTGGGTTGGAAAACGTTCGAACACTCGGTCAGACAAATTGGAAAAAAAAGAAAAACCTTAAGTTTTAACAAATTAAACTGTATTTTTTGTTGTTAAGTAAAACATGTCGTTCGAATATTTTCAAATATTTTTGCACAGCCATACCGTTTTTTAATTTAAATCGGCTTAAAAACAAAATTGATTCGGCTTAAGAGAAAGACTTTGCCGCAAAAATTTATTTTACAACGATTTAATGACTGCGTGAATAATCATTTATTTTAGTTAGTTTATCTAAAGTAACGTTATTCGTTATTTCGTTTTCCGTTCGATGTATTCTTTGTTTTTTTTTTTTTTTATTTCATTTCTACTTACATTGTATTTGTGTAGATTTACTTTTTGTTTGATTGGGTTTGTTTTTCCAAGTTTATTGACACAGAAAATGTGCATATTTTGGTTTACGGAGGCTATGATTGGTATGTTAGTTGGATGAATATGTATATATATATATACACATATATATATATGTAATACGTTACATTACATAACAGAGAGTGTTAAACAAACCAATATTATTGCCTTTACTGTAACATGCAAGCAAATATATGCAGTAAATGGATGTATGTGATACATTGAATTCCATTTCTAGCAAAGCAAAATGCTTTGCATGTTCACACACACACACATCAACATACACACCCACATATAGACGCTTGCTTATATACAAGCATACGTGCATATATTGAATTGTAAAGTGATGTAATACAATTTTCTTTCTTTCTTTTTGTTTTTGTTGTTTTTTTTTTTTTTTTTTTTTTTTTTTTGGTGTTGTTGTGGTTTTTTTTTTTTTTGT
>CCAG010016109.1:0-27295 GCA_001077435.1 Glossina morsitans morsitans | reverse complement strand
TTTTTTTTTTTTTTTTTTTTTTTTTTTTTTTTTTTTTTTTTTTTTTTTTTGGTGATATGTGTGATTTGTATTGTATTGTATTGAATGTTAAATAAACGAATAAATGCAATGGCATTGCTAAGAGTTGCTCTGCTTTGTGCATGCTTTTTGTCATATACAATGTTTTCGTAATATATTTTTTGGCGAAGCGCGTTGCATAGCTATGCTGATGACGATGCAAATGCTGCTTTTACTGTAGCAGCTACTGAGATAATGTTTAATGTGTATGCATGGATGTATGCATGGTTGTATGCATTTATAACTCAGGACCTACATTATGTTGTCATAATGGTGCTGTTGTGTACTTATACTTTTACATATGTATTCGCACATACATATATGCATATATATATATATATATATATATATATATATATATATATAGTATATATATATATATATATAGTATATATAAATATATATAGTATATATAGTATGTTTGTGCATATATCTTAGCTGCGGTTATATTGGTGTTTTGTTGGCTTTTGTGGGTCTGTGTTGGCGTGAAACTTTTGCATATATATGCGTACGCTCTACGTGTACGTATTGAAAAAAACAAAATAGGAGCAGCATTGCGGTGGTCAAACATGCTTTAAAGTATATATATATGCATATGTACACATACAAACACAAATATATATATGCATTTATATATATACATGTATACAATGAGATACAAAATGCCAACCATTCAACCGAAAATAAAACAGCCAAATAACAATTACAGCAAACATAACAACAGCAACAACAATTATACCGAACACATAGTAACAATAATTTAAAAACCATCATTAACCGAAACGGCAGTTTTATATAAAACAGAACACAATTCGATTTTCTGAGGTCCTTAAGCTATTTTTCTATTAATAATGACTTAGACGATTTTGACATACGCGAACGAAGAAAAGCTAAAAAAAAAAAAAAAAAAAAATGCGAAAATTTGTGTACATTAATGAAAATTTATAATTAGAGAGAGAAGTGTGTCAAAAGTAATAAAAGTTTGTAGAAAAACGTATATATTATTTAGTTAGAAATATCGTAAAAAAATCAAAAAAAAAGTATAAATTTAATTTGCATTTGAACATTCAGTTCATGTGTTTCTGTGCAACTTACTGTTATTTGATAGATTTTATTAGTTTTGCTGGAGGTTTTAATACTTTTGGAATTTCCGCTAGCCGGCTGTTATAACATTTTCAAATACAGTTATACGGATACGTACAGAGTTTTTTTTTTTTTTTTGTCATGGCACAGTCGTCGTTTGGTTGGTTGGTTGGTTCGTGGATGTTTGTTTTTTTTTTCATTTTTTCAAAATTTAGGTGAAGGTTTATTGTTTTCATTATGTTCAATCGTTGTCATCGCGTTGCCAACATTAACAACAGCAGGCAAGTACATATAGAAGAAGCATACATATACACAAACGCATATACACATTGAAACAGTGAATCGTATACGAGGGTAATGCAGACATATGTCAACATATTTTTATTTATTTATTTATTTATTTATTTTTTTCATGGGTGTTAGTGTGATTGATTGTTGTGTTGTTTTCAATAACATTTGCCATTTATATTGTTTATTTTGTTGTTGTAGTTATCGATTTATTTAATGTATTTTTATTTTTTTATTATTATTATTATTTTTAATTTTTTTAGTTTCCGAGTTGGAAAGAAAGTACAAAACAAAAAAAGGGAAAGAGAAAGAGAAAGAAAAGTAAGTAAAAATTGTTATAAAAGAATTTGTCTTGGGGTTTCTGGTGATATTTTGAAAAATGCAGAATGAAGAAGAATATGTAAGAAAAATGGTTAACCGTGATACAAGTCGTACGTGCCCGTCGTTTCAAGTAATTTTAAGAAATTATTAATGTGCGAAAGTATAAATGGAAATCGCTCAAATGCTAAAAAAACGAAATGCCTACTCTCATAGTACGCTGGCAAAAAAGAGTTTTCGGGAAATTGTGAATGGGTTTCATCTCAGGGCTTGAATCAAGATTTCAAATATTGTTGGACCCACTTGTAGCGCAAGCTAAGTACGGATGACTGCGACAACCACAGGAATTTGAGACAGACGCACCTTTTTATATCGATCGGCTGCTAAGTTTTCTGCCCGTCCATCCGTCTCGCTTTATTGTTTTCAGCCTGGAGGAGGCAACATTTTTGGAGATAAAGTAATGTTGTTTGGCCCAAGGACGAACGGTGTTAAAAATGTTTCGGATCGAGCCACTTCTCATATAGCGTTTATTTTGAAAATTCGTTATTTGAATAGCTGTAAGTTGGTGTAGGGGATTCAATGGAGGGCCGTGTGTAGTGTTTTACTCGATAGTGTTTTTACCCGTCTTTTTGTAAGCGATTTCAATTTTCGGAGAATCTTTTTTTTCTTTATACCACCAATTACCTCAAAGCTTTTTTTGTCGAACTGGTAATTTTAGTAAAAATAAAGATAGATGGAAAATTATTGAACTCACGTCTTATGACTTTTACGATCTAATAAGTCGAGGCAATTCTCTATGGCTCATGCGACGTTAAATAAATCAAAATGAAACAAATCTTTTTTATTTAAATTTTACGCCTTCCTTCTGCAATACTTGGAATGATTGCGCACCAAAAACTCTGCTTGAAATAATGGAACAGCATCAATTAACATAAACACTTTACTCAGCTTTGTCTTCGACTGAAGAAATTCGAGAAAGCAACAAAAAGTGTGATTACCAAAAAAAGGTACCTGTACCGTAAAACGTAGCTGTAACGCATAACAAACGAATGCTATTAAGAATTCTGCGCGAAGAAAAATTGTGAGCATTTCTTAGATGCGCTTCTTTAAAATTGTAAATTCCGCTCGATATATTTGCGAGGTTATAGGAGAGAGGATCTTCTACGAATCTGGTTTCTGGTATCGACCTCCCTTCGCAATTTTCATTGGCTTGAGAGCTTCACTTACAGATTTCTTACGCACCGACCAGCCTGTCTAAGTTAGTTTAGAACTCTGCTCTGATCAAGAAGCTTGGCATTATGCTTGTAATGGTTACAAGGCGGAAAGATAAGACATACATTCATAACGAAAATTGAATAATTTTACACCGTAAGCTAAATGGACACTCAGCCTAGTCAGGAGACCACGAGAAAAAGTGAAGCCATATGTACTCATTAGTAGCGAATATGACTCCGAGCATACAACAGCCAAAATCAGAAATCGGACTCTATCATCATCACATCACAATGCAGTATATTTATTATTCTGCATGAGTAACGCTTTTGTTCACTTCTGATCAGAAACAACAGTACGTTGAGCTGTTAAGGCGAAATAAGAAAATGCGATATATTGACAACGGATGAAACATGGATTCATCACTACACTCCGGAGTCGAATCAGCAGTGAGCTGAGCGACCAAAAAGGCAAAGGTCGGCTGGGAAGGTTGTGGTTTACGTATTTTAAGATGCGCATGGTATAATGTGCTCATCGGCTATCGTGAAAAGGCACATATGGCCAACAATGAATATTGTATCGTATGATTGTTGACATATCTCTACGTAAAATAACCGCTTCCCATTTAGTATTGTTGAGTTATTCAGTGCGTGTAGATGCTAATCAGGAAACGCCCAAAATTGCATTTTCAAGATTCATCACTTTTCTTGTTTCAACGTCGTGGTTTGATTGCTTCGGTGGCGTTAGGCGACTGGCGATGAAAAATGGATCTACTACGGCAATCTCAAGCGCAAAAAGTCATGGGTTAGTCCAGGAGAAGCATTCATATCGACTCCGAAGCGGAATATTCACGACCACAAGGTTTTGCTGTGGATGTGGTAAAATCAGCAAGGTCTGGTGGATTACGAGCTGCACTTTATTTCGGCATTCGTTGAGAGATGCGCAGAAAGAAAAAACAAACAATAACAAATGACATCTGTTGAAATTTTGCTACGAAATCGTGTGGAAAGGCAACACCATTCTTAAATTTTATTTGTGATGGTCAGGCAAATTTAGTTTTTTCTCTTTTTATTTGTACTACTTATAAAAACTTTACTTGTGGCAGAATAAAACTTATAAGCTTTTGCAGTGAAAGGACTGAGCGCCATCTTTTAAAGGAACGAATCCCTTTTAACGGAATTAAGCTACAAATAAATAAAAGCGGAATTAAAGGCAATTTCGAAAGCGAACTTTGGAATAATAAACGAAATTGGTTCGGTTAGAACAAGAACGGAAGAGAAGCGGAAATTATCAAAGTTTAGAGATTATCTTCATAAAAACTTTATTTAATTTTAAATAAAAGTAAATTTCTCTTCGTTGTATGGTTGGGAGAACTTCGGCGTTGTCATGCTATGCTAATACAAGCACAATCTATTTACTAAGTGATTTTGAAATTAATATTAAAAAGTAACCTTAACATGCCCTATTGAAGAGGGCTTTGAGGCATTGCATTGAACTCCGAATCGATTTTGCAACATTTCCTTAATGCAGCTCTTTGCTTGTTCGCAGGCAAACATTTTTAACAAAACATATGCACATAAGTTTATATATTCCTGTTTGGTTTCCAGATGGCGATTTTGAAAACAAGGAGGATTCATGAAGAAATGGCGTGAAGGACTAAGAAACAACCAGAAGTTCCAGCAGATTTTACGCTCAAGAAATTATATTTTGAAGGGAATATCGATTCCTTCTTTTTTTGTAATATGACTAGTCATTCAAGAGATAGAGACTGCCCGTGTAAGACGGTGACGTTCAGAAAGAAGGGAAGAAGGAGAAGTTCGGCAATTGGCAATTGAATTATGACTTTACCGACTGAATACTCACTATAGCTACGACTAAATATGCTCTACGACTCCGAGATTTGAACGCGCGACCACTGGCGTGGTAGTCACAATTCCTATATACTCGTGCGGAGATTTCATTTGAACATTTGCTGAAACCATTCAAAGATGTGATATAAAAAGAAAAATTTCTAATCGGTTTGCACGTTGCTTTCAATCTAATGACATTTCATTTCTTTGGCTGTTTGTTGACCTGCTTCTGTTACCTCACTAATCTGAAAAGTTTGACATTACAACTGAAAAACACATTGCAGACAAAGTGGATACAAAGAGTGTATAAGTCGTGCTGTTATAGTTTGCATACAAATCTATAGGCGATATGGGAAAGAATTCATGGCAAATGAAAAGGTGTGCTTTTCATAATGGTATGCCATTTTCGTTCACTTTCTTGTGATTGTCTTAGGATATTTTTCGCCTTTGCTTCAAATATCAATTTGTGAAATTTTACCATTTTATTATGAATTTAAAAACCAAATCCGTTTGAAATTAATTACAAAAACACTGTAGACTTTTTTTTTCGAAAGTTCAGCACATGAACAACACACGATTCATAATGCTGATTAGTAAGAGAACACTGTAGAATTGACGAACGCCCAGAGGCCCCATAATTGAAGGTCTTGTCAATAATTTTATTGACACGTCAACGCTACTAAAGCGAAGAATGGCAAGAATAGGATTAGTTAGAAAGTCGAATGGCTTCCTGATTTCCGATTCAGTTAGGGGTGGAATTTCGCGATTTTCGAAGATGTCAAAAATATGAGAAAGATTGAATGTCTCGGGCACGTGGTTTCAGTAATGCTATTGTAAATAAAAGACCTACGTAAAGGTAGTACAGTCTGAAACGATTTATCTTATCAGCTTATAGTACTTGTGCACATCACCATAACAATTAGTTAAAAACTAAAACGGCTTTTCTAAAAAATAAACATTTTCTTGGCGGTGAGTGAAACCTCCCCTCACATCCTATGTGAATGTGCGGTCATCTGCAGAACTCGATACCAGGTGTTTGGCGAAAAGGTCGTAACGCCGGACGCAATATCGTTCTCCGAATTAAAGAAGTTGACGGGGCTCATAAGAATCCTAAATTTTGAAGCCTAGGGGCAGCGACGAGTACGACCTTCCAGTACAACTTTTTCCTTGAGATGCGTTATTGTCGGACTGCAAGGACGTCACTTCCCCTATTACATCACCATACATTAGAGCGTAGAAACCATAAGCATTTTCTGGTTACCTTGTGGAGATCCTCAGATAATCGTAATCTAAGGTAAATACTAGTGAAGGCGACTTTTTCTTAATCACTTGTTTTGTATATGAGGCCGATCTGGGTGAAATTCAAGTTAAATTTTCTAAAAATATCATTTGGCCATGATAAGTTCGTAATAACGAAGGTGTACTGAAATTCCTTGAATCGCTTAAAACAATTTGTGCCTTAAATAACGCAACCAAGGTATTGTTTCTGTCAGGTTTCTGTTAATTCTGCTTAAAACACAGGAAGGGAATGGACAGGCAGCCCAATATTTTAAGCTAATCAAGAATCTCGTTCTCTCTCATGCCTATTTGTGATCATTACAATGACACGTTCATACATTCTCGGCTGGAGAGAATTGCGGGAGATTTTAAATTTAAGGTAACATATAAGCTTTACACGGTTTTACGAAGACGGTGAAATGCGGTAAGAAAAGGAAGAAAGTTGTATCCAACTCTTCACTTTTTTGTTTGCAAATCACGACTGCAGTATGGCCGGCTCGCTTGCTCGTTTAAATATTTTTTCCACATTTTATGTCAATTTTTGTTTATTTTTCTTTTCATTTTCCTTTGACTACTCTAGACCTATTTGCATGTGTTATATCCTATGGAGTGTTAAAACGTGAATCCTTTCTTTCTGGGTTTCAGCAACAATCGGGCTGACAGACGCATTTCGCTGAATCTATTCAACATCTTACGTTAATTGAAAACGTAATAGTTTTCAACCTATATCTTCGAATAGAATATAAATGGATGACATAATTAATAAAGACAACCTCTTGGTAAATGGATGAGAAGAAAAATTTTCAAAAAGTAAATAGCTTCTATTAGAAGAGCAGCTATGCGAAGCAGTGACGTAGTCATAGTCTTTTAATATGTATTGTATATCATCTAAAGATTCTCTTTAAATTTAAGAGTCCTTCATATAAACAGCATAGATTGCTGTTGCAATTTTAATGGGAGAATATTTCATAAATAGAGTTGAGCTTAATCTGTTTATATGTAAGAACAGCAAATAGATATCAAAAACCTTTCAGTTATTAATATGCTCCTGTAATTTGCTTCCATTAATTTATAAACAAAATTAGTTAATCTTTTTTCTTTTTTTACTTTATGTTCGTGCGAGAACTCTTGCTTGTGTCGTTGTGTTTTTGTGTATGTTTTAAAATTAATGTTCATACATTTAAATGAGTTACTTTGCAATTAAGTTAAATTGCTTCATAAATTTTATGTATGGCACACACACAGTAGCTATGCATGCATGAACCCATTTACATGCTGACAAACTGGCTGGTTTGGCTGTTTGTATAACGCCTAAGCGAACGTGTACACACATTTACATTTTTAAAAGAACATAATCTGAAAATCTACCAAAAGAAGACAATCTTGTAGACTGACGAAGAAAATACTGAAAATAAAAGCAAAACCAGCTGAAGGTTTGTGCTGAAGGAGAGGATATTGTGAAAACCCTCCGTATATGCCTTAAAAGAAATTTCCTATATATATATATATATGTATATAAAGTTTAATGTTAATTGCAAATTAATGTTATAAGCAGAAGATGAAAACTCCACTAACTGCAAGGAAAGTATAGAACATTAAAAGATTGGATTAAAATGTTCCTGTCGCCTGCTAAGCATGCCCCGCAAAAGGCAGTTAGTTGTTATGCATACAAGTACACGCAGAATCTCTTAAAGATATTTTATCGGCTTTTTAGTTTAGTTCTTAGGTGCTAATTACTGTTAGCTTAGAGACAATTTTTGTGAAAAGTTTTTAAACTAAATCAAGTTATTTCAGTAAGATTGAATAATGCATATACATAGACATTGATAAGCGTATATGTACGGGTACACACGTGTATAATAAAGACGTCCTGTATGCGAGATGCTGCAGTAAGTCTCTTATATACACTATAACTACTTAGGATATATGTCAAGCCATTTAAAACAGTATTGCGCAGAAAAATATGATGTTAAACTTTTGCCGACAACTTTTATAAAATTCAAATAGACGGACTCTATATACAGAGAATTGTTTTTGTCCTATCAAGTATCGAGAAACTTAAGTGAATCGGATTTGTTATTGCGTTAGTAATACTTGCAAGTATGCCTCACACAATTCATGAAATATGTGTGGTTTTGATCAATAAATAGGTCGTCGTCCTGGATTTTCTTTCGTCCATTTTTCCGCCTGCACTTGTATCATCTCTTCTTGGAAATCCCATAGTAATAGCAAGTAGAGATGAAAAGTTGAAGAGATGAAAAGTTGAAAGCATAAGTTCTTCGCATGTCAATACTGAAAACTAACACAAGATTATTAATATTACGCTCTTGAACGCACACTGAGAAATGAGTGAAAAACAAGTAGAAAGCTGCAATCGTGAGCAACGACACTTGCATAATTTGCCACCGAGCTGTTATTTTAAAGGTGAAAATTATTTTATGTGACTGAGGTCTAATATATAACTTATCGATTGTTCGCTGTGTGACCAAATGTGTGTTGTTTCCTTGCGATCACATGCAGCGCTAATCTTACGCGGAACTTTCTCATTAATTCAAGTTTTGTCTTTTTTCGTCATTTATGACTTAGTATTGTCAATTGGCTGATCGAAACGATGTTCGTTTTGGCAGCTCGGACCTTTCCGTTTGAACTCTGCCAAGCATAAAATTTTATTACAGTAAGGGAAGAAGCACGTACTCTATTGGAAGGTTTGAGATTTTTTAAGAGAATAGAGAGCATATTATCTAATCGACGACCATTTTTTTCCCTTGTTTACAAATTCACAGACACCGATTGCTCTTGTTGGTTGTCAAGCAACTATTAATCCTTTGAACTCCTAATACTTTTTTTTAGTTATTATCAACCCCTTAATCAATAATTTCAATATCA
This sequence comes from Glossina morsitans morsitans, assembly GCA_001077435.1. Taxonomy (NCBI): domain Eukaryota; kingdom Metazoa; phylum Arthropoda; class Insecta; order Diptera; family Glossinidae; genus Glossina; species Glossina morsitans. The sequence continues at coordinate 18,323 of CCAG010016109.1, read as the reverse complement.
CAAATCTTGACTGCAGATTGACATACGAACTGATGTAAGAAATACAATGCCGACACGTAGTCGACATAGGAGGGCACAGGGTTAAACAATCTAGCATCTTTCCACTTCAAACTTAAGCTTTATAAAGTTAATGTATAAAGCATCAGTCGCTACTTCGACTCGCGTACAATAAGGGTCTCGTAAGATATATTTATATACCGGAGGAAGACGACAGCATGACAAAAAAAAGAGTTCACTGCTCGGACGGCCTTGAAAAACCGTTATTAATGCATTTAAAAAGAGAATAATGTCCCCTTAACTTTTCTCTGTCTTTTAGTTAGTTTGATCCCCTAGCAGGCAGATTTGACAAATGAATTGACAAAACTATTATACCATCCCTCCTTAACAATACTTAGTATTAATAATGAGTGCTGTGACCTGAAGAGTTTCAATATAATGAAAGAAACAGGGATAGGGTAGAGTTTGCTAAATTGACTCAGAAAATTGCACTTGTTAAGAGAAGTTTTTGTTTTGAGTATATATCCGCGTCAGTTACAAATGGAATGACGCAAATTATAGAACCCCTTTCTCCGAGGGCAGCCGTTAAAAAGGTGCTCTGCCCAAAAGGTTTTCCACACATTCATATTTTATTTATGTGTTGTGTATTTGGTGCAATACCTAATGCAAAGTCTCTAATAAATTCAGATCGATTGATAATCACCCAGAAAAAAGATTAAGCGGCCAGGTGCTGCGCGGCAAACGTGACACTCGTCTCGTTACCCGTTTTTTTCTGCATGCAAGTCGCACCGACAGTGAAGTGACATGGACAAATTTGAGTGATAAAAGTTTTTGAGTTGTTGGCAGTAGGATTAGTGGTTCTAGTTGCTTTTATACACACAACCCGGCACAACATCGTGCACACAAACCCTTGTGAACTCGAATACTCGTTGCGAATATTCCCCCATAGAGACTAAGTAAATAATAAATGTTCATGAAGAAATGTTGCGGGAAGCATTACATCAATTCATTAACGTAAGGTGGCCTAAAGGAAAAATTCAAGTTTCAATTCTTTGCCTATGCGTTTAACAAATTTTCATAGATACTTATAAGGAATAATTTGTTTTTTTTTTTTTTTAATATTCATATATTCTTAATACATGCAGCACAATTTTCAGCCATTCTTCTTCCGTTCTTTTTTGTTTCTCGGTTACTCACTGCAACATTTATGCACTGGTACGATAAGTATATGAAACTTTCCCTCCACACCATGTGTTTTAAAGTGTTGCAACATGTGCTGTCAGTCATTCTTTCCATTTCAAAAAGGGGATTACTAAACTTTTTTACCCCTTACCCCCAAATTCTTAAAGCCCGTCAAATTCTTTGAAATAAAAGCAATTTAAACATAGACAGAGAAATAAATACGAAAAGGAATTTTTTTAACGGCTTTTCGAAAAAAAAACATGTTATATAAGTTTTGCACAAATTTTCGTTAATTTCCATAGGAAGTTCTCATCAAATATTTAAAGCAAAAAGACCAAAAAACAAACAAAATAACGAAAAATGAGAAAAGAAGAAAAAAACGAAATGAGATTTTCGAAAGATGGTAATCATCAATCAACCATAAAGAACACGTATTGAGTTCGTATATAAAATTTCCGTTTCTGATGAAAGTTTTTGCTGTCTTCGAATTTGGAAAGGAAATTTAAAAGGAAAAGTATTGGAAGGATTTCGAGAGAACAGGGTAAGGGAATTAGGATAAATGAGGTTAATTATGAGAAGAAATTTTACCATGATTACAGCGCCACCCGCTATTATAACACGGGCCGTATGGGAGACTTGTCCCTCACCGTTGCGTGCAATGCAAGTGTATTCTCCGATGTCCTCATGCCTAATAGTGGAGATCCGTAACTCGGTGCCATCATTAAAGATGCCAACAGTAGGCGATGGATCAACGGGATTAGCATCTTTGTACCATAGAATTTCGGGTGTGGGTGTGCCATCTGCTTGACAATTTAATATAATTGAATCACCTATAAGCAGTGAGAAATAAACATTAAAATTATTATTTGAAGAAAAATTATTTAAAAAATATTTAAATTCAAATAATAATAAATTCAATAATTTCTTATTACAATTGCTTTTTATGTGTCATAAAAGTTACCAAGAAGCAAAACTATTTAGTGTGTCATAAAAAAAAAAAAAAATAAACAAGTTTAGTTACTACTAAAGCATACTGCTTTAGCCCTATCCTTGCCCGAGCGATTCTTTAAGATTCACTGAACTTAAATCTTTTGACTGTTTCATAGACACACCTAAAAAATTTTTTTACATTTTTTATAGATTAAAAAAAATAAAAATAGTAGTAAATCTTTAGTTAGTCAGTATTGTAAAATTAAACCTTGACGTGGAATGGTTAGTGCTAACACCGTACAAGATCCTCTGAAGTTTTTCACAAGTTGGTGATGGCTTTTTCACTAAGGTCCTTAGTTTCAGTAATAAAAGAATCGGTGACCTCTTTCCCGAGTCCTCTAAGTCATTTTCCATAATTTCCGTATGATGGGTTAGGCGAAGCAACATCGCAAGTGTGTTGGAAAAGGATGTGCCTTATTCTGAACACGACACAGAGAAGATTATCACTCCTGCTCGTTCTTTATCTATCAATGACTTGATTTTTACCATTTGGAAAAGAGCAACTACTCAAGTAATCCTTTTTGAGGTCGCGTTCAAGTTCGAAACTTAGTTATTTCTTATCAAGATTTCCTGGTGCTTCGTTGAACTTGTGATGAAGATGTCCTCCTAATTGTCCTAATTAGATTCCATTAGTTTTATTAGTATGGTTTAAGTTTTTTATTTCACCTTTCCTTTTATTTTTTTGGTTTCCCTAGAATCTTATTCTCACAAAGCACAGAGAGTAAGAGTTCTTAATAATGCCCACATGAACGATTGAAAGACGCTGGCAACCGTTCTGATACGCAAAACACACTGATCGTACAATTTGTTTTAAAGTTTCCGGTTCGGTTCGGTATCGACTGACTATCTACCGTAGATACCGCTTATAAATCGCGGTGTCTTGGGACACTCACACTGCTCACTTCATTTTTGATTAGCGTCCCTCGTATATAGGAATTAGCTACATTATGAAGCAAAAAATGGAGGAATAATTTTAATTCTTGCAATCTTCAACCGTATACACTTAAGAAATTGACCTAGTAAATTAGGTCTTCACATGGGAAATAGTTCAGATATTTTCTTTGTCATAACAAAAACGAGTTTTTGTGATGGCATCTCTTAAAGTATCGCCAGTTATGCCTTTCTGATGATAAGGTCAGCTGGTGAATTCCATGGTGAATTTCATTACCGAGCCTTGAAGCTCTTCTTCGGACATCTGTGTCCCTTATAACTACTAGCGTAGTTTCTACGCACTTTTCCCCTTTTGAATCCTTTTCCGGAAACATGAAAAGGAAAGTGCCAAAAATGACGTGTCTTACGTTAAAGCAAAGTTGTTTCCCCTTTTTTGCAATTAATAAAATGTGAGTATTTGCATACCTTACATTAGGAGTATACTTAGCTTGGGTGAATGTATGAAACAGGCAGCGCTACTCAAGTCAGACTCATTTTGTAGTCTAGATTCGGCTGTGTGCTTGTTTTTTGTCGGTATATTTTTTTTTATTTAACCTATGGAATGTAATTTGCGACGTATTTTGATTTAATTGAATTCTAGCTTTTTTCTTTTTATACCCTACACTGTAAGATGGGGGTGTTCTCATTTTGCTTTTTTCCATAATGTATGTGACACTTAAAAGGAACCTTCAGAGACCCTATGCAGTACACATATTCTTGAGCAGCGTGAAATTGTGCCTTGATTTAGCCATGTCTGTCTGTCTGTCGGTCTGTGTGGTGTGTGTTGTTGGCACTCTCTCGGTCGCAAACATGAAGATATCAACTGCAAATTTGTTAGAAACATTGAAAGTTTCTGCACACAGGTTGGTATTGAAAATGGTCGGTCGGAGCGAAAGCGTAAACGGAACACAAGTGCGTTTTTTTCAACAAAAATTGGTGAATTTTTGCTCGTTACTCGGAAATTGTTATAGTTAGAAGGCTGAAACTTTCCACATTTGCTTTACGAGACACTTTACCCTTTAGGTCCAATTGGAACCAATCGGCCGTGCCTGCATAAAGTTACAAGTAATTAAATTTATATTTTTTCACTTTTTGAGGTTTAATGCTGATTTACCACAAGGCAAACAAGACAAGACGTTTACAACTATTTTGTACACTCCTCAAATGAAGATATATTATCTGCCTGCCTAAAAATGGATTAATTTTAAAATGAATACTGTAGACACACTATCTCTGCTGTGGGCTAAGTGTGTCGCTTTTGACATCTAAGTAGTGTTTCATGTTTTCGTAAACCTATAACTCTGAGTTTTTTTGATCTTTACTAAGTCTGACTGTACTGAACAAAGAATTTGTATTAAAATTGCTGAAGGAATATTCTGCGTTGGAAGTAATGTGCAGACTTTGAAGATTACCGAACAAGACGAACAGAGAGCGTACCGGGCGACCATCATCATCTACCGACAAAAGCCTCGTCAAGGAACTCAAAGACAAATCAAACTATCAAAGTACTGGGAAATCGTCGATTGATAATTAGAGACGATTAGTGCTATGGGTATTTCGTTTGGATCGAGCCAAACCATTTTGAAAGATGTTTTCTGCCTCAAAAGCGTCACATCTTGAAAAGAAAAAAACGTTGCATTGACATGATGTATCGTTTGACAACCACCGCATTCAGCAGAGTTAATATTGTGCGACTTCTGACTGCTTAATGAAGAAGATCGTTCCAAGTCGTTCGAGGACATGAAGCCATCCTGGAAATGAATTTTCTAGTTGTTTTGGAAATTGGAAGGAACGGTACCCTAAATACTTTGTATTGAGCAGTAAGTACTTGTAAGGCGATGACAGAATAAACTAAGTATTTTGACTGTATAAACAAATTCACTTTATTTTTTAAACACAGCGCGTATTTTTTAAATTCTCTTTTTTGGATTACTGTTGGTCTGGTCCGACTACAACGCGTCTATTTGTTTTCACATCAATTTTTGTATGCGAAAATTAAGCTTTGAACTTTTTTCGCGCCGTTAGTTGCGCGGTTCTACAGACACCCGTTTCTAACATAATCAAAGAACTCAAGCTGAGGGAATACAGTTGTGCGTGTAGATTCACATCACTGCTCGCCAAAGGTTCCTTCCGGCTGTTTACTGTTTTGTTGTGATTTTTCTTTCTTGTTCAATTTTTCATAAAGTTTTCTTCTCTTCTCCCTCTCTTCCTCTCTTCTTCTCTCTCTTGTTGTAAATTTATTTTCATAGCATATGAAGTCTTTTGTTGTTATGCACAGCTTCTCAGGACAATCAAGTGAATAAATAACTTCAAAACACTCGTCTATGTATGCATGCCAGCGTACGAGTTTGCATGTCTGTGCATGTACGCGCACTTTACATTTGTTAACATTCTGAGTTTTTATTCTTTTTAAATGAGACTCCCAGCGCGTTGGCTAAACTAAACCTAAACGGGTAAGACGTTATTTTCATCTTCGTATTTTTCTATCCATTTTGGACGTATTTGTTTAGTTTCTCTGTTTTGAAATGTTTTTACATGAAGCTGTGCAGCTCTATTCAATGCCCTCACTAAAATTATTTTCCTTTTTTTCCTTTTCTATTCCTCGTTACCTCTGTACGGTCCTTGTTGTTGTATTAAACTTATATAGTCGTTCATCTATGTATATAAATTTAGCATTGTGTGCACTATGTTTGTTTTTTCGCTCTCTCACCCCCTTAGCATTGGTTGGGATATACATATTTAACCACAATTAACTCTAGCTGTGTTTTGTACTTTGTTTTTGCGGTCTACATGTAGATGTAAAGGATAAACTTGTAATTTTTAAAGTATTAAATAAGGTGTTTGCTTTAAAAATACCGCAGATCAATTTAAAAAAAAGCAGGTTAACGACAACATCAATATCAGTTTTGATTTTTCTGACTGAATGAATTAAAAAAAAAACACATATTTTTCGTTTGTTCCTAACTCACTAGCCTTTTTACATTCTCAACCTTCTGCGAATATCTCGGCATAGCTGATCACGCTAAGGCGAGATTATGTTCAATTTCTCTAATCGTCGTAATGAGCTGCTTACTGACCAAGAGGTGAAATATATTCAAAATAAATATTTTGAAAATCTTCTTTAGCGCCTCTTTACGTTTGAAGAGAGTGAGCTACCGATAAAGTAAGCACTTTTTTAGTAGCCTACTGGAAAAGTTTTCGACTGTAGTATTCCTGACGAGTATCGTATTCAAATTATATCTTAGATTATTCGATAGTGCGAACCGTGAAACGGCCTCTGGTCACAGCTTTTATTCGATATTCCTCGTACGTGTACGAGCGGGAAAAGAACGACGAAAAACATTTAATTCGGTTTCTTTTATAAATAATGCATGAACACAAGTCATTTTTAAACCCGTAGATCTGTTTTCACTCCTATTCACAATTTCTTTATGCAAGTTGGAAGCATTGTGCTGAACCCACGCATAAAGTTTTAACGCGAGTGTTTATGTTAACCGCACTTTGAAGGGCTTTTCGAATTTTTGTAGTGGAAAAATTTTTTTTTCGCCGAAGCGTTAAAAACGAGCGAAAGAACTACAGTGGTTGGCGTCAAGAAGAAAGACATGGCAATGGAACAAAATATTGTAAGCCTGGGAAGTGCAACTAAGCTAAGCTAAATTTGGTTCGCTTCTAATAACTGAATCAACGCAAAGTACGGAAGGTGGTAATATAACATTGTCGTTTGAGTCCTAGATAAGTGGCCCAAAAAGGCGACATATTTCCACAGTTCATCCCAAATATACCAACGATTTATAAAAATAAAAAGCATAGTCCACGCATAGCCTTTTCATGAAAGTTTCCCCTGTACGATCAAATGAGTTTCTAAATGGATTCTAAAAATTGCGGCCTGTATGTTGAACAGAGGAAAGGAAGATTGACGGACGGAGAGACAAGCTAAATTTGGTTCAGAGAGCGATTCTCAATCGATCGGTAAGGTAAAGGGTGGGTCTATCTGGGTGTTGCATACATTCGCGCAAACTTAATATGTCCTTGGGGCACAGGTGGTGTAAGGTCTAAAAACCACTTAATACAACAAAGCAAATTATGCTATTTTGAAGCTTAGACATTGAGGTTGTATTGTGAAAAAAATATGATTCAAATGTTCACCGTGCCTTTGAATGCACTAACGCAGCCGATGGGTTCAGCAATTAATCACTTGGTCTAACTTGCCTTAATGGCTACGTCAATAAGTCAAAATGTCATTATCGAAAAGCGAAAAGCGAAAAACGCAAAAGTGTTCAATAAGTTGGTTTGGAGTCACACAGCTGACGCTGCGCTCGATTTGCTGACCGAGAAGTTTGGCAGCCGCACTATCTTAAGACGTGGATTCGTGAATATGAATAGGTTCTAATTCGATGTCAACAAAGCTTGCGCAAGCAAAATAAAATATTATGTAATTACTTCTTCCTTGTTAAAGAGTAATAATAAATTCAATCAATATATAACTTTTTGAAACTTGCTGTGCTCTCGAAAGGCATAAATTTTGTTGTTGTTTATTGAAAAACATTTTTTTTTATTGGAAATAACTTTTTCGCATTCAAAATATACGTTCACAGGGAAATGTTCAATTTTCTCTTTATAGAGATTTTGTGACTCTTTTTCCATTTAACACGTCATTCACCGCATAAAGTTAATGACCGTATCAATCAAACTTGCGATCAATAGTTTGCTTTTCATAAAAACTTCACCCCATTTATATATTCGTTTACTTTAAAGTTATGATAAATAAATTTTCTATTAATAAAATTTATTGAGCAACAAGCGTTGACAAGTATTTTTATTACGCACATTTCGAAGAGATAAATAAAATTTAACCTTTAAGAGTTGGTATTATTATTATTGTCAGTTTTGTTGTATGTTTTATTTATTTATTTTTATTTATTTCTTTTTTTATTATGTTAAACATTTTTTAACACTAGAAGTTCAAATCTCAAGCGCGGTAGAGTTTTGAACAAAGTCAATAGCCTTAGACGCTAGTGCTTTAAGATTTTAATCTTAGAATTTATTTCTCTGGCTAAATTTATTATTAATAATAATAATAATAATAATAAAAATAATAATAATTTTATATATAAGGAAAAAACAAGTAAATTTCGCTCGCATTTTTCGGGGATTGTCACAGTCGCAACAAAAAAGCTAAGAAGCCGATATCTTGCCTACGTACTACTTGATCGATTGGAAAGGCTCCCAGTAGACAAGAAACTGAAGTAAGCTCGAAAAAATCGAATCACATATCATCCAACTTTCGCTTATAACTTACGGTGTCCTTTCAAAAAAACTCTTACCCAGATATTCTTCAGCACTATTTGCTAATAAAGTCGAAAAAGAGTGTCGAAGTGTTTGCTAATATGCCCGCAATTAAGGATTAATTAGACGACTCGCGTTGCGTACCGATTTCTTTTGAAATTAATTTCATGCAGAGCCATTTCATCAAATGTGGGACTTTTTTAAAGCTGGCATCACTGTTAAGCTTCTTAAGTGGTTTTTATTTCCGGACCACAACTGTAATTGTAAGGTGTATGCGGTAACAATGCGTGCCATGTCTGGCGAACGTATACTATAAATTTTATTTATTTATATTTAATGCAAATATGAGACGCCTTAGAGAGAGAATTTACATTTTTGTTAGACGCGGATGAACGCTGTACTTGCAAGCCGTTGTGTTACTTTCTTACGTCGCATGCTCTTTTGAATTTCAAGAGTGGTGTTATTGGATTTTAAAAGCTTTGTAGAATGGATATCCATCCCATGTTCTCATATTCTTTAGACATGAAGTCCAATTGCAATTTCTTCTCCGATATCTTCGAAGTTACAGAGTTTCATAGGCGGTAAAAGTCCTGTCGGGATACCGTAAGATAAGAGCCGCAACTACTACGTCGACGTTCGACTCAAGTATCAATGCGGTGCATCATACTTGGCCGTAACTGAGACCTGAGAGTGCTTACCGACTGGGTGAGATACCCACTAGATTTTGACCACCCCCTCTCTTCATCATCTTTCTTTTTGCCACTTCTTTTTAATTATCATCCTGTTACACATATACAGGACATTTCTTGAATGATTGGTCATATTGAAAACAAAAAAAAAGTAATGTGAAATAGCGTCCAAACTATAAATGGGAACATAGCTGGTGGAAATCGTAATCATAGTTTCCAATAATTGGCTAAAAATTATTGGAATATTTACACGCAGCCGTAACAATAACAAAACAAGCGAAAGAAATGTTTTCGGAGATTGCTTTAAATTTTTGGCTAAAACTACGGGCGTGGCTCGGTAAATATTCATTACATATACATAGCATATATATATTTTTAAATAGGAAGAAAAATATGTTTATACCACTTACCTAAATTAACGTATATAATATCTTCGGGTGTAACACTAAAACGTGGCGGTGCATGTACGTCTAAATGGAACCATGTACCGTTCTTATGCTGTTTGGGATCACGATTTAAGAAAACCACTTTACATTCGTACCAACCCTGATCCGACTCTTTGATGTTGGTCAAATTGAGTGATGCCGAACCAAATGGCGAATCGGGTGACACACGCGACACACGTCCTTTATAACCTTCTTCGATGTGCTCAGGATAGCTTTCATACCAAATGTATATCGGTAAATCGGAACCCTAAATAATTTGCAAAAGTTTTTAATTAGCAACTTATTTATCGAATCAAAAATATGCTTTAAAAAAAAAAAAAAAAAAAAACACAAAACAAAGAGAAAGCATAGATATAACAACGAAAAAGAAAGAAAAAACAAATCATACACTTCTAAAAGCTTTGTTTTTTCAGTTAATAACTTAAACTAAAAATAAAAATAAAAATAAAAACAAAAACAAAAACAAAATATACATTTTCCATATATTTTAATGATTTATGATTTTTGCTTTAACGTTTCCATCTCTTTTTCTCGCTAATGATAAAAAACTATAGAACAAATTAAACACAGTTAGCAGTGGTTCAATTTAAACTTTTCTTAAGCGAATCTAGTAAATAATGAAATGAAAGTTTTAATAAGGTGAACTGCATTCGATTGCCAGTAAAACAACATCGCTTTTTTTCCTCTTTTAATAAAAGTTTTTCAACATATAATTAAATAAAAATCATGCCACATAATTTATGATGTAATATTTAAACAAAAAAAAAAAAAAAAAGAAGAAAAAAAGAAAAATTATGTAATAAAATACTATCTACTACTTTAGCATTCCATGTGTAAGTGTGCGGTTGATTGCATAAGAAAAAAACTTATCAATTAACATATTATTACATTTATAATAATTAAAAATTTATTTTTTTGCTAATTGATTAATAATGTGAACGGAAATGCCTCCGAGCATAATTTTGTACTCTTTGATGTGTGCGATATGATATATATTAGTTCTGTTGTTCCATTTGTCGCAACCAGCAAAAGTTGAAATTAGAAAAAGGTTCAATTGCCCTACGAAATTTACGATTATTTTTTTTTGTTCTTTTTTAGAAGTAGAGTTGTGAGCAGCTCACAACACATACTACCAATTAGAACTTTATTTATGTGTAGCGTACTACTGTGATAGTTAAAGGAAAAGAAGAAGTGGAAAATTCTTCTTGAGGGTGGTATTTGCTATTCACGAGCTTGTGTTAGTGTATAACAAAGTGTACAATGTTTTCTTATCGGTTAGGAGATCGTTGCACTAATTTCTTTGATCGCGCAGAGAATGTTTGCGTCAATTAAAGATTGCATCTGCATTGCCCGTGTGGGACATCGGAAATATTCTATATGTGTGGGGCGAGAGGTACAGCTTTCTTTCACCTATGGATTTCTTTATCTCCTTTTCGTTTTCCATTCATATTTTTCATATTGGTTTGGCTGGGCTAAATTTGCTCACAATCTTATACTTATGCTTATCAGGAATGCATGCGTTTGACATGTCTCTCTTTCATCAGTCATTGCACGTTCAGAATATCCCTCTGCTTTTAGTCGTAGACAACGTTACGAAGGTAACCAAAAGAAAAATATTGTTTTTTTCTGGGTTTTTACGTCCAACTTAATTGAGCTTGTTTCTGTTTCATCTCGAGGCAGTGAAATGGAAAGGTCTAAGACAAAGGGCCTGCTACTGGACAAATTTACTAAGACGTAAATATGAATTCTGCGCACTGTCAAACTGAGGTAGTCGGCTCAATCTTCAATCAACAATCTATATACATTTTAGAGGACCTCCGCGACATATTTCCTCATCGTGCAAACATGTAGTAAATCTTATGCCCTTATGATAAAAAGGGATTTCATAAAGAATAGTGACTTTTGCTCAGCCTAAGTGTTCAGTTAGTAACATACGCAACTCCGTCTTTTATTTAGAAGAGCCTAGGAATTAATCTAAAACGTTTAAGCATAACTTACGCATTGTTTCTTATTACATTTTGTCAGTGACTGAAGACGTGTGAAAAAAAGCAACAGACTTTCTTACATTTTCCTTAATGCTTTAACACGTAGAGCACTTAATGATCAAAAATGGAGCTTTAATGTAATATTGAAAGCTTCCAATAGTAAGAGGCAGGAAACCAGTTCTGATCATTTCATTTGCAACCATTCTTTTAAAGAATTTTCTTGGAACGTTGTCGAATATTCCTCTCATATCGTGGATTATGTATCATCACATATCATAGATTCTCTATTACATTTGTCAAATTCGTGGGAGACCTCCTAAATACCGGAATATATTTGGATGTGTTAATGCTTCTGCTTGTTGAAACGACAGTTGCAATGTCAAAGCTCGTTTTAGTTGCACAATTTTTTCTTTGCATCATCAGCAACAAAAAATTACATTAATTTGTTCACAAGTGTATGAGCAGTTACTGAGGTGCCACGCAATGATTAGAGAAAGCATTTATGATATTGTCTTCATTTTGTCTTCATTACGCATAACCTATGAAATGCTCCACTATAACACAATTATTATATACGCATATCGTATCTATTGGTATTTAGTTACTCGTGCTACTTTGTTTTATTTGTCATACTTTAGGCAAAGATCTTTCTAATGGGTTTTCATTCACAAACCACGATATTATATAAGTGCTTGGTCGACATAACTTAGCTGTTTCTAAAATTAAAAAAAATTATTATGTCATGGAAAAACAAGAACAAACTTGTTACTAGATCTTAATTTAATTTTTTAATATCCGCTACTATTTTATGTATACGAGCTATTCCATTGCACCTACAGTTTTTTTGGCAGCGGTTCACATACACAATTGCACAATCGTCTACCTTGCAAAATATGAAAAAAAAGGGGGGCATCGTCAGGTTTTCTTCGCTAATTATAAATGGACGCATGGACCAATTGAACATATTTTTGAGTTAAAACTACTAAAAATCATGATGAAACCTTTTAAACGGGTGAAGCGCGTGCGTCATTCATGTACTGAACACAATATGTTTAAAGAATTTGATGAAAGTTTTGTGGAAAATGATTTTTTGACTTAGCATTAAACAATGGGTGAAATGGGGGAAGATTTTCAAATCTTTATTAATCTGGTGTTCCCGCTGTTATTTTATTCATATTTATACACTACCCCACTTGCGGTACAAAATTATATGGAGTGTGTGCAGATTTGTGCAAGACCCTTAAGGAGCTGAGATAGGCTCAGCTTTTATCACACCGATCGATTCGAAATAACTTTCTGAATAAAATTGAGTGCGCCGATTTTTACGTCTGTCCCTTTTTATTTCGTGTGTTCAACCTACAGCTCGCCATTTGGTATACTGACGTGTTTTGGCTCAAGGACGAACGCTGGTGAAAATGACTGAGATCGACGCACTTTTCCACTTCCGTTATGCGGCCTTATTTAGGAAAGTCCGTAAATGAATAATTATGTTAAGCGAAGTGGTGTAGGGTATTTCAGGGTAGGCAGTGTCCCACGATAGTGTTTCTATTTCGTTTTTTACTTCTTACCGGATGTGCCACAATAATGCGAGTTATAGCAAGCAAAAGTATTAGTGCAATGAATGAATTCTATGAATAACTATAGGGTTGTGTAGGGCGTTTAAAAGTGGGCTGTGGTTCTCTGTGGTTCTGGTTTTTTAAATTAAGTTGGAACTTAGCCAGAGGAAAATCATAAGGAAAATTCTTGACGAAGTTTGTTGTTGTATATAGGCGTAGTGCAATCGATTCCATTCCCCTGAACAAGCATTTTTTTAAACCTAAAATATTCCACATAACAATAATAGCGAGAGTATAAGAAAAAATGAATTTTAATTAAATATTTTTGAGTTAATTTATTTAATTCTTTCAGCATGTGTGTATTGCTTTGCATATAAAAATCTCTGGAGGTCTGCTATTTTATTTTTCTCATTTTTGTTATATTTTTATATTTATTAACAAAGCACACAAGTGTTTTTAATAATGTTCTGTAAACATTAAAAAAAGAAACAAAATTATTATGCATTTAATAACATTTATTTATTATTATCATTTTCATAATAAATATGAATTTTTATACAAATGAACATATGTGTGAGTATGCAACTCATATGTTGCACTTTTGTGGCCTGAGGTTCTTTTTGTACGAATATGCCTCGATTTAATAGCATTTTTAAGCCCTAGGGTAAATCCATTATAATGTAAATAAAATGTAATAACAAACATGTGTGAGGAAAACGCATAAGAAAATGTCATATATATTCCTTAGGCATAAAAAAGGAAAAGCGGGCAAATGAAAATAAGATTATTAAAGATCAGCACAGCCGTTGTTCCAAAGTTTAACACGTTCACGTAAGTTTTCATATCTAATATAAAGAAAAACAAAATTGAAATGATTCGAGGGAATAGTCCACAGTTCACTTTTAAAAGTCCATCTGTTTTATATACAATAATCTGGAATCTCGCCTGGCTGGCCCATAGGCAAGTGCTTGACACGTTGGTGGAGAGTACAAATTTCAGTGAGGGGCAGCACTTTAAAGTGAATTTGTTTCAAAATTACTTATGGCATCCGAAATAAAATTACACTCATCTTCCAAAGGTAGTTAGAAGATCATATTCTAAAGAAAACATGAGAAAACTGGAACGATGAGACAATCTGCCCTCTTTCTAGAGAAGAGAAATCTACAAAGTTAGAAATGGTATAAGCAAATTTAAACCCAACCTAAGAACCAGTTAGCCAATACTTCGGCAAGTGCAACAATTGAAAGACCCCAGGATGATAGAAAAGTAAACGAAAAATTATTGTCTTCAAAATTGTAATACTATAGCATGTACGTCCGCAAAGTCCGTTGTTAAGAGGCGCGGGTATCAAGTCAGTACACCCGGGTTGAACCAACAATGCGGCAGACTTTTAATTATGATTAGTTTGTTGTTGTTCCTATAGCGAGTACTCGGTCGATAAGGTCCGATCTCACTCCTAAGCTGGTGCCACTCCCTCTCTCCCCTTCCCCTCCCACTTGCTTCTAACTATTATCGGGCCACATCGTCAGGGAGGATCCCCACTTCTAGTATTTATCTCTAAGAAATCTTAATCTTTTCAATAGTTCTACACGTTGTAAGTGGAATTATCGGGGTACAAGCTGTGAGAAGTTTAGCAAAAAAATAAAGACACTGTGGTGAGACAGCGCTCACCATTAAATATCCTAGACGATTTCGCGTAGTGCAGTTATTCATACAACGAATTTTTAAAATAGGGGGTTATATGGAAAGCGGTCGGTTTAATCTGAACCCTTTTCTAGATTGTTTCAGAAAGTGATTCTGAATCGGTCGGTTTACTGAAATGTGGTTTCGTACCTCCGCACAAATTTCAATCACACTTGTAAGCGGTGAAGGGTGTGCAAAGGAGTACAAGGATATATTTACAGCTGTAACCACTCAGCCTTATATTCATTTTCAAGCATCTCCTTTACATCCCGATTTCCCCGTATATCTTAAACGACGTCCTTATGCAGAGAAAATATAGCATTGCACGCTATAAAGCATTCATCTCTATATTCCTAAGTAGAGCCTACGCAAAAGGTGAACACTCTTCACATTTTTAATGGAAAGTAATTTAATTATCGCACTGTCATCAATAATTTACAATGAGCCTTCGGAACTTCTGAAGCTTTGCTGATGGATAAAGTCTTATTTTATATAAATGATTAATTTGTTATATCACTAATGTAAACTGGAGCATAATGAATTGAAGTTTTCAAAGAAAAGTTATTCAAATTAATATATATGTGAAAAAAAAAAAAAATTTGGAAGAGTTATATATATTCACCCCAATGCCAGTTAATGGCTGCCCAAACTTTATTTGTATTCGACTTTTGTCAATATCTTCTGTCATCCGTTATGTAATGGTGTATAAAAGTATTACATTTTCAATCATGCATTAGCTCACATATATATGATATATGTGTATGGGAAGATAAAAGCGAAATTTTCTACAACCGGAAAGGTGCTAATCTTATTATTACATGACCTAAAAAAAAAATATATATACATATATATATATATAGACAAAAGTCCAGTACAACAAAATAAACAAAGAAAACGACACAAAATCAACCTCATCTGCCATCAAAGTTTTCTCCATGTATTTTAAATAAATGACATACTAACCGTAAGTGTAAAGTTTGTGAAAAGGAATATAAGGAAGAGAAACGAAAAGCGGAGAAAAAAGTTTTATCAAATAAATAAATTAGAGGATAATGTAACATAATCCTTTTAATTTCGGTTGGGACTTATATTACAATCACAAAAGTGCTCTTGTTTCTCTATCTAACTATTTGTCTGTGTTTATGCATATAAATGTTCTTGTGTGCATTTAGTCGTTGATGCGGTATATGTTTTTGTTTTTCGTTTCGTCCAGTTTTCTCTCGCTCTTATCGCTGACATACCGTGCTTACATATCATTTACACACATATGCACAAATTATAAATATTTAAAAAAAAAACATATGATAAACTTTTTGATATACATAAACATATATATATATATATATGAAGGATTCAGTTACTTTTTGTTTTTTATTCTCAATTACGGAAAAGTTTACTCCTTTTTTACAAACAGATTAAAATTAGCATTAAAAAGTTTTCTGGTTTATTGTTGAATAAAAAAAACACAACTAATTTTTTCTTCTCCTTTTTTTGCGCTCATCTCGTTTAATCATATGCGTAAGTGTGTATGAGCTGGCACGGTGTGTCACATATATTTAATTTATAATCTCTTTGTGTTTGCGGTTTATATAATTTCATAATAAAACATAAACACAAAAGAAAAAGCAAAAAAAAATATGAAAAAAATTTACGCCGTTGGGCAGGACCATAAATTTTCCATTGAAAAGCAAAAAATTTATGTTTTGTGTTTTATTATTATTGAAAAAATCTATTAATTATAAAATAAAAACTAAACCGTCTTTTTTTATATATATTCCTGTTAGCCCTGGCTACCATCATTAGCCTTTATACTGTCAGCTTCATCAAGATTTATTGAAGCAAATTTGAAATGAACGCAAATGCATACGTGTCGGGTTGTTTCATTAAAAATACCGTTTATTTTTATTTCAGTTAAAATCGGGAAGGCCCGGAGGGAGGGGAGAAATTTGCAGCGAAAAGTTTTCTACTATTGGTGCGGGCATGTTTTGAATGCCTACGCTAACGGGGGCAAATCAATAACTATCGCCTTTAATGAATGGGTGATAATTGGAAGGTATGTTTTAAAGTTCTGCCTAGAACGGTAAATAAATGTGGGCGTATAACTTCGTCGAATGCGTGGTTAAACGTAAACGTTCGTTTTCATTCAAAAATCACGCTTTCGCTGGAAAAAATGTTACTACGGGCATTAGATGAATATCTTCGTGTAAATATGAAACGTGTATATATGAAACCGGTTTTTGGCAATAACTAGCCTTAACATCACGTGTGGAAGATAGTCATGTTTGAAGTTTACTTTTCCTTAAGCTCCGACATCATTAGCAGTCGTACATATATCGCAACGCAAAACTACTTTTTAAGCTTTAGGCCAAATGAAGAGCCCTGGGCAACAGGATTTTCTGCATCAGCTACGCGTGCGGAAAACGCCGCCTTATAGTTGGCTTGCCATTAACGCCTGGTTATGACAACTATCAGCATTCTGTCCTCACACGAGTGTTCGAAAAAGACGCTAGCGCAAATGCCCTCTTTGAACATAGGCCTGGCGGATGAAACTATGGTCTTCCTTAGGCGAAGCCTTTGCCTGCTTTACACGTTTAAAGTTCTTAAAATTTCTTAAGAGTCCTAACGTGAACAACCGAATAATTATCGGCAAATGTGAACTTCAGCTTTACCATCTTTGACCTAGGAACGGATTTTCTCTTGGATTTTCTCTTGGATTCAGTAAGAGAAGCATGGGAGCTTTTTTTTCTTTTATGAAAAGAGTATTATATTTCCTTGTTCCGTACGGCTCTCCACTTAAAACGGTTGTTCCTGCTCATTCAGTTTCGATGGTACTGCAAAGTACTAGTGAGCTGGGAAGCAGTTTGATATCAGATGTGTTGATGTATTTCTGATACTTGTTCGAAAAGAGATAGTCTTCCCGGACGTATGAAATGTCCAAAGGGCTGCGTGTAGTAAGTGATCATCGAAAGCTGAACAGACTGACTTATAGTCGATATACTTGGTGTGATTCGCGGCAGTGAGATCGCGCGAAGAAAAATTGCTTGTAGTAAGTATGAGGCTTGATTGCCTGGCCACTACGTACGACCCTTCGGGCGGTATAGTCGTGGGTACGGTTACCATAAAGCTTCGTGTGAAAGTTAAGCAAGGAGATGTTAGATAAGACTCGAGTTGCGAAAATGGCTCATTATCATTTTCTTCTCATTCCGACACGTCATAAAACTGTACAAGTACTCACGTAAATTTGTACACCAAACTGGACATACGGTCATTTAAACCTTCTATGATAAATATTTCAGTCATTGACAGATCGTTTGTGGATAAACATCGTAATAGCGATTTCTTCACATGCTATACGTATAGGCAGACGATAATTGCTTATGGGATAAGCACTTATACGAAACCTTGAGAGATTTAGTTGTTGTGAATTTAATTCAAATTCTAGTTGCGGACCGTTTATTCCCAGAGGAGATAGTGAAAGCAGACTAAATTTCTTTATCTTCATAAGTTTTAATTACATGAATGCAACTAGAAAGGCTGAATGTGTACGAAGCTCTTCAACGTGAGCGATATGAAATCAAG
>CCAG010016107.1:0-16829 GCA_001077435.1 Glossina morsitans morsitans | reverse complement strand
TGAAGTATGTTTTCAACAAAGGGCATGCCAGAATTATAACTAGAAGTACATGTATATTTAATCTTAAATTTGGGCAATTTGCACCAAATTTGGAATCGATCTCTGCTGCTAGATACATTCGTTTATTTATTGTGGGATACATTTAGATATTAAGTTATTGTTATATAAATCGATGAATATATGTTAGTTTTATTTATTTTTATTTTTATTTTTTTCATTATATTCCACATCTCTTACGGTACAAGTGTACGCTAAGTTTGTGCAGCACACAGAAAGTCCTGATATACTCTTATTATTCGATCTCTCTTTATTACGTCGATCTATTCTATTTCTGTGACGACCTAAGCTTGTCTATCCATCTGTCCGCCCTCTGTTCTTGTGTTCAACCTATAAGTCGTAATATTTTGGAACACCCATATAGCTAGCCCAACGACGAACGCTATTGTACATGGATCGGGTCAGTCGACAGTAGCACCGTATTTTGACTAACCGTTATAGAGACGACTGTATAAAGCGGGGTGGTGTGGATTATTTTACGGCCGGCCATGGTCTGCTATAGTGCTATTTATTGTTTTTATTTACATTTGAATAACTATTTAGGCGTTGTATGTCCTAATCGAAATTTTAGAATGCATAGTTCTTTACTTAACGAATTTTGTCAAAAATTGAAAATTCAACGACTAACATCCTTGATGATAAATTACAATTAGCACGTATAAGTAGAGGACATTCGACCGGGTTTATAAGGAGAGTTCTTCTTTTCCTTATATCTAACACTAATTGAACATAATATTCATTTTTTCTCTTTCAGCGGTTGTAAAAAGACGTAAACAACATCATTTAATATTCTGTTCCGATTTTATCGTTTTCGTCTGCCCATTTAAATCGTTGAGCGTAATAGCTGAGATAGCAAGCATAAAATTGACAGACAATGCAATCATACTAACGATTACTTTACAGTCACCTAAATAAATATATTTATAAGGAAAATATAAAAAAATCAGCTCCTTGCTGTTGACTAATGCGAGTCTTTTTTACGAATAAAAAAAAATACTCTTGTATATTAACATGAAATATAGATTATAGCCAATGTAAGCACTATTCTAAATAATTGGTAAGCATAGCTATAAGACTAAGCTTGTGAATGTATTATTTTGGTGCTTAATGCGCCAACCAATCATTGTTTTATTAATTTTGTCCACAATTTAAAAAAACAGTATTAAAGTTAAGATGTAATGTTGCGACGGGCCACGGCCCACCATGCAATACTCTACAGCACTCTGCAGTTACTCCTTTAATGACTCTTTTCAAAATAAGACGTTATATGGAATGTGTTCGAAAAAGGACTCCGATCCGAATCATTTTCAATAGCATTCGTCCTTGGGCTAAAACTTGTCGGTATACTCAGCTTAAATAAAATAGCTCAAAAATTGAACGCAAGAAAATAAGGACAACAGACGGACAGACAAGCTTAGATCAATTGACAAAGTGGTTCTGAATCAATCGGTGTAACAAAGAATGGGCTTATCTCAAGCCCTTCTGGGTGTTGCAGACATGCGCACTGATGTAATATACGCTTACGCTACATGTGGTATAAGATATAAAAAGAAAACATAGTCGATGAAATAATTATAAAAAAATATAATAACATTACGCACAATACACATATAAACCCAAAGGTATAACACCTACAACCATTTCCTACCTCTTTCTTCACTTTTTTCTGATCGTCATGATGTTGCACGGGCGGAGAACAGTCTCTAAATGATTGGCCATATATATAAAACAAACTGAGTTTTATATTATGATCGTAAACCGTTCACAAATGTAGCCATTGTTACTAACAATCGTGCAATGAGGAGAGCAGTAGAGAAGACTTTCCGCATTTTCCAGAATTCTTAAACATTTTAAAATATGTTGAAAGCCATCAGCAATACTTATGCCTTTCGAACGCAGTTATACCTTTCGCCACATATGATAGAGGGTATATTAGGTTTGTGGGGGCGTATGTAACACCAAGAAGGACTTAAGATAGACCCACCTTTTATTATCTCAATCGATTCAGAAGCATTTTCTCGATCGATCTAAGCTTATGTGTACGTCTATCTATCTGTCCGTCTGATGGGTGTCCATGTATTTTTGTGTTCAGCCTAAATGTTGCAACTTGTGAGATATATTGATGAAATTTCATTCACCGACGTGCTTTGACTCAAGGACGAACGCTATTGAACATGGTCCGGATCGGGTCACTCTTCCGGGCACTCTCCTGCAATTTTCAACATTTTTCAACAAAACTAGCGGTATAATAATATTTCGACACTTTAGATTGGTATGCGAAATTTGGTGCGACTACGGCAATTTTTCGAAACCCTCTTATAGAATCTTTCCTACGAAAATTGGATCTTTATACGGTAAAAAATTCTAATTTTCAATATTTCATGGTGATAATGGGTTCACAATAATAAATTGATAAAGAAATCAACTTCACTAAATTTAGACGGGTTAAGTCTATTTTTTTGATACAACCGCATATAAGGACTGTAAAGAAATGTAAACCATTGGATGTCAAAAAGCCCTAATTGTTAGTGTTTTCTGATAGAAGCAAAAATTAAGTGCAGCAAAAATGGGTCTAATTCTTCGCTCACATTGCTTATTTGGATAAGACGGGACTACTTTTTGGGACCTAACATATATAGGAGTTATCATGACAAGTAAGCCCTTATATGGAGAGAAAATCTATTTTCTACTTTTTTATGACGGAAATTGAAAAATAATACAATTTTTGAGAAGTAATTTAATTTAATTTAATTAACTTTACTAAATTTGGATTACGCCATCTGGTGTTTTGGTCGTCCTGCAATATGCGGGGCCTCATAACATGTATCCCTATTACTACCAAAAACGAATGAATAATCTTATTAGGCGAAATGATGTAGGGTATCTAATGGTCTGCCTTGCCCGACTAAAGTGCTCTTACTTATTTATAATTAGTTTAGTGTTTTGTGTATGATATATATGAGGTAGCAAAGATATCTCAACCAAATTACGTTTTTTTGATAACTTTTTGTAATATTTTCTTTTCTTTCATTTCCTTTAAATTCTGGGCTGTACTTAGGAAACTTTTTTATTACATTTTTGTAAACATAACGAAGATTTCTGATTTATGCTTATATTTGTTCCTTTTACCAATTTTTACAATTATTTTGATTACTTTTCCATGCCGTAGAGAAGTAAAACTTAACCCAACCGGGACATGAGTCGGGGTGAAAGTAGCTCGCTTTTTAGTGAAAACAAAAGATGAACTATGCACATTAAGCGAACCCCAAGCCATCTTTATTTTATTTTGGAAATAAAAATTGCCATTTGCCAACGGATATGCAACCAATCTAACGCTCACGCCTTCTCACGCGTCATCATCATCATAAGCTTAAGCATAAACTTATTCTACTTATTTTACTCCTTAAGGCTAGGAAGAAAAAAAGCGAAGAATATTTTATGTAAGGAAGCCCATCACTCAAAGTATCAATTGTTCAATCAATATTTATAACATTTATGAGTTTCCACGGCAACAATCTACTATGCTTGAAGGGCAAAGTAATTAAAATTTTTTTATTTTCTTAAGCTTTTTTTTTTTATTATTATTTATTACAAGCAATAAATCTTATAAATAAGTATCGATTCGATTTCACGTAATTTGCCTGAGTATAATTATCTTTTTGCTTTTATAATTTATTTGTTGAATAAAGAAAAAATCAATCCTTGGAAAAATAATAGGTATACAAAAAAGTTCTCAACTGCATTTAAGAAAAAAAAATTCTAATAAAAGCTATTTTATCCAAAGTATTTTGAATTGATAGCCATTTCTTCTACTGACACAGCATGGATTCCAGTCCGAGAGGTTAGCTGTTACTTCGAGTCTGTTCACGAAATAGAACCCATTCTTTGGGTATCATCCAAAAAACAACTAAGCACTAGTCATACAAAGAAGCAACCATCCTGGACTAGGCGTGCGATAGGAGATCGAGTGTCATCTTGCACAAGACCTTATTTACAATACCTTTGGGCACTTTACGGCCTTCTTGTATACTCTCAAGCAAAGGTTAGCAATAGATTCATTTTCTCAAAACGTTCGCAATACCCAAAAGAAAGTTTCAGAAACCCCATAAGGTATACATATTCTCGATCAGCATCAAATCTTAAATCGATTTAAGCATGTCCAACTGTCTGTCTAGGTAATGTCTGTTCTAAACATTCTCCTGGCCGCAAAACCAAAACTATCGACTACAAATTTGTCAGAAGCAGTGGAAGTTCTTGCACGCAGGCTGGTATTGAAAATTGATTGAAGGGCACGCCCACAGTACCACCTAGAATAAGAAAAATTCTGTTTTTGAAAAGAAATAAAAATTTATATATTCCGTAGGTGATGCTGCAGTATTTGTACAAAAGTACGAAAATTGACGATGCCTGCTCAATATTGTACAATTTCAAAAGTTAATTTCGTTTAATATCTTTATAAATCGGGAAAGCAAGCTTCAAAAACCTCATAAAGTATTCGCAATGCGCCTAAAAATGTCTGTCTGTTTGTCTGTCCACCTGTCCGTTTGCCCAGCTATGTAATATCTATGATAAACAATCCCGAATCGAATCGAATACAAACTTGCAAAAGAGTTTACAAGTGGCCCACACAGGTCGAACAGCACGCATACAAAGCCCATACGTCAATACAACCAAAACTGAGAACAGCTCCTTGTTGCTCGTTGCTCATAAGCTACAATAGATACATGATGTAAATTTCCACAAAACTATTTTACTAGAATATGAAGAATCAATCGTATGGAGTACGCCTTCCTTTCTTCAATCTTTTATAGGATAATTGTGATGGGCATAAAAGATTCGGTCGCAACTGAATGTGATTTTCTTACTTGTTTTTTTTTTAAAATCCTAACGAATTTCATATACACAAATATATGTCGCTAGCAAACGTTATTCAAAAGTCGCCTTCAAGCGAACATAGTTTCGTTACTTTTCTCATTCTTTTGTCAAATCCCTACGTCCCTATAATATTTATTTAAAAAAAAAAATTTTTTTTTCACATAACGAGACTTGAATAAAAGTTATTAAGGTAACAAGGCCGAAGAATGAAAAACTTTGTTTTTGGTCAATTAAACGTGCAAGTTGTTCGATTTTAACTGATTTGATTAAAATTTTACAAAAGTTACCGTAACGATGTTAATCAATTTGGAATGTTGGGGCAAATTGAGAAAGAAAGAAAAATTATACTCGTTTTAAATCTTTTCATATCCGTTAGCATTAAAAAAATATCAAGGAAACAATACGTTTTTTCTTTTACGAGGACCAAGTAATAAATATGCCATCGCTTCACAGTGAATTTTATACGCAATGGGTGGCCGTCTGTGCTTGTGTGCTGGCTTTGCGGTTATGTCATGACATTTATTTTAGTTTTTTTTTTTTCTTCTACGAAATCTCCTCAAAGTTTATCGTATAATTACAAAAGACTATAATCTTCAGCAACGTCTGTAAATTATCAAAACTCTTTTTTACATTTTGTTAACTTTACGCAGTACGGTGTAAGGGCAATTTTTCTTCAATTATCGCAGTCGAAAACAATAAAAATTCCTTTCACTGATTAAGAATATTATTTGGCTGAGTTAAGATTTCAGCTTCATTAAGTTATACTGGACGCTCCAAAAAGAAACCTGCATATTGGAGGAATACTTATATATGGTGATATCCAAAAAATAGACCTACGTGGTCCAAGTTCGGTAAGATTAATTTCTATGTCGACGTACTATTAAGAACTAGTTTTCACCATGAAACATCAGAAATTATAAAAAAAGATTCAGTTTTCGTGGGAACGAACATATGAGAGAGGGTTCTAAAGATTGCCCCCGTCAAACCAAATTTTTCATACCAATTAAAAATGTCCAAGTGAATACCATTGCAGAGCGAGTTTTTTCATTTTTTTTTTTTTTCATTATGAAGACTTCTCACAATACATAAGAATATTATTGAAATGGCTGTTCCAAGCCATTTTCAATAATATTCGTCCTTGGATCGAAGAACATCAGTGTACCAAATTGCATTAAAATATTTCAAAAATAGCGACCCGCAGCTTGAATACATGGACATTGCATGGACAGACATCAGACGGACAGAGAGACAGGCTTAGAATCATTTTCCGAATCGATCAGTAGAATAAAAGGTGGGTTTATCTTAGGCCCGTCTGCCTGTTGCATACGTCGCGGAAACCTTATTAAAATAGAGCAATAACTGTAATGAATCAAAAACAGTTTATTTTTCATCCTTTGCGTAAATTTATTTGCTAGATTTTCTCCAGATAACTGTTGGGCAGTACATATCCCGATAATTCATCGTATCTTTGAGACCTTTTCACCGGAAATTAAATTCATTTCATTACACAATCGTCTTATTCGTCTGACTTAATCCTGTTAGATTTCATATGATTTCGCAAAATCAGAAAATCAATGTAGGGACGTGGTTTTGACTTATTTGAAGGAATAAAAATGTATTAAAAAAAGTTAAGGTTCATTTCAAAAATCGAACTAATCGGTTATCCCTGAAGACTGGCAAAAACGTCATCTGAAATGTATTGTAGTCATAGGGTTTTATATAAAAGGATGAGGAGGATAAAATCTATATTGTATTTATCTGCTTATTTTAACCAGTTGAAGGTATATAGTGAAAAAAAATTAATTAGGATCGATAGAATTTGAAAGATATTTCAAAAGTGAAAGACAAAAGAAAAAAAGAACTACTTTTACCGATAAAAAATTAAGTACTTTGTAAAAAATGGTTTACAAGTCAACAACGTTTTATTTAGAAGGTCTCACCGTTATTTGATCGCAATAGTAAGTCTAAAGATGCTTAAAATGCAAGTCTTGCATAATCAACGTGAGCGCTTTAAGCGTGCGATTGAATATTCTTTTAAAGATCGTGTGATTTTCAAGAAAGTGCTGCAATTGCAGAAGACTTTTGGTGATTGAACTGCCACGCGGTGGTGAGCAAGCTACACATTCTACGCAGTACGCAAGTAATTTGCAGAAAGAGGCTATTTGGATATTAGATTGCATGATTAATGGGAGGAATGTTTTCCAAATCGAATCGTTTCAAAGACACCATGCGCGTTGGAGTCGGGTTATTCACTTGTACGAAAGAGCTTAGGAATAGACACATATAGATGGTATGAGTAATTCAAAACGAATCAAACACAATGACAACCGTTCTTCTTGAAAAGACTTTCAGAGTAACTAGTAGTCATTTTTTTCGCGAAAACTGAAGATGCCGTAGCAGTAATACAGAGGAAAGCTGAAAGCGATACCATTATCAAAAGTCCCCACTCAAATAACTGTTACTTTACCTAGCACTGAGTTTGATTTCCTTTTGAATTTTGAACTTAAATCTTTTGTCCATATTGCATTTCTCAAAAATGTGTGCCCTGTGAATAATATTGATTCTTATATCCTACGCATCACTTGTTGTGAAGGATATATGCGGAATATGGGAATTCATGCAACGACCCGAAAGACTAGAGATGGATTTTCTAAATTAATCTAAGCCTGTCTGTCCGTCTTTTTCTCTTCTATCAAAGATACAGGTCAACATTTTTGATAAAAGTAGTAGTACAGACATGTCTTGGCTCAGGGACAAACGCTATTGAAAATGGTTCTGATCGGAGCACATTTTCGACCACTTCTAATAAAAGGCTTTATTTTGAAAAGTTGCTTTATAAGAAACTATATTCAAGTATAGGGTGGGCCACTGGCCACTATACTTAAACTTTTAACAAAAGCAATGTTTTAATTATTGGCACGATTCTCAAACGTGACCAGGGCTCACATCGTGTTATGATTTGTTATACAAGAAACATGGTAAGATTAGTGATAAGAGAAAGACGACACACACTTTTAAATGCTCTTGATTAAATGCACGCGAGTTTTCAGGAATCGGTACAAGTAATTAACACTTTAACCTACTACTATATATAACTTCTCTTTATTCCTAACTGGAAGGCACGCGACAACAATAAGAAAAACTTGTATTGTCACCGTGAAAAGAAACCGATATATCAGCCTATTAGTAGCAAAATGCTTTTATCTCAAGTCGAAATCCTTCTTTTTCACCGTTACGAACCGCTGAAAACAGTTTCCAAATGTCATTGAATTTTCTTTGTTACTCGACGTCTAGAAGCAAGGAGAGAGAAAGAATAGCCTGAAGAGATTTTTCACTTAATTAATGCTTCTTTACGCTATTCATTAATGTTGTCTGTAATTAAGTATTAGATCAATTGTAAATTAAATTTTGAATTTAATTTTCTTTTTCCTTTTTTCACTTCTCTTTCTGTGTCTAGATTTGTGAAAAGGAAAGCATTCGTTTATTAACTTTAAAACATCCCAAGCTTAAGCATCTTACATAGCGTTCATTGATTTGACTTATTCGCCAGCATACATTTTCTCGGTTGTCCTAAGCATACATAACGTGTTTGTTGACGGTAAACTTCGCCAACTGATTCTTAACCGCACATACAAACACAAAATCCTGCCGGTCTGTCTCAGTATAGTTGTTCGACTAAAACCAAACATGCGATGGTAAGACATTGTATATGCATTCCGTTAATATATGAGAAAACAGACACGGAACGTGTTAAATTACTTCTCACTGACTTGTTATTCTTTTAATGTTAACTTTCTGCGACACAAATACAACAATTTTTCATTTACTTTAGATTTTCTGCTATGGCTTTTCCACGTAATGAACTTTTAATGTACGCACACAAGTTCATTATCAGTTTTTATGTGAAAATATTTACATTCTCTCTGAATAAGTAATCATTTACTCTATAATGACGACGACGACGATAATGATGATGATATCGGTGCTGATGTTGTGATGATAATGTGATAAGGAATACAAGAACCACCGCGATTCTTATGGCGAAAATATGTTCTTTAAATCCTTTTTTTATTAACTTTAAAGTTAACAAAGTTTGTAATTAAAAAATATAACTGAAAGAATTAATAGCCATTTTATAATAAGGCTATAAGTATTAGCTGAAAGTAATATTTGACGGAAATTTCAAAAAAAAGAAAGTCACTTGATTTTATTCTAAAACCGAAAGTAAACAATAAATAAGCTATCGCTTCAAACACTTGAAAACCTTTCGTGTTATTACTAAGTGCGTAATAACGCTCCTAGAAAATTCTTCATCTCTTTACCCAAACTCTCTTATCTTTGTCACTTTGTGTGTTCATCTGAAACTTCTAAATATCAAGAATACAAATACGCCCTCACCGGTCTTTCTACCAGATTGCTATTATGTTGTCTGCAAGTATCTGTCAAATTGTGACTGTTCCATGCTAAAGGATTACCTTCAAGTTTTATTCAATCCAAATTTATACCGGATCCCAGGGATGTACTTATGCAACCGGAATTTTTATCAGGAAAAGTCGCGTTTATTTTATGAAAATGGAAAAATCTTTTTTCGCCCATCGCGAGCCATAAACTTTTCCCTTCTGTCTGACAGTTTGTGGATGATGGACGCTATAGAAAAACTCTTGCTCTTTTGCGGCAAATTGATCATCGAGCTATTTTCGTATAATTTCGTAAAAAGTGAAGCGCTGCTCAGCAAGTATGTGTCTCGATGCAAAGAAAAGGGTCCAGTTTGGTGATTAAGCCGCATGTGTCGGTAGTTTTCAATTGACCGCTTTGAATGCATTGGGTACCAGTTTGGCTTTAGAGATGGATAGATACACGTCATGTGAAAAAATGACTTTATGTAGCGTTTTTGATATTTTACTCGTTGTTTGAACAAGGAACGGTTTAAGTTGATTGTTGGTAGCCTTCCCCGCTAACTGTTTCACTAGAGTTTAATAGCTACTAAGAGACCGCACTCTTCTGCTCCCATTAAAAACACAATAAATCATATTCCTACCCAAGCGATTCAGGCTCGCAAGCGATGTGTGTGCGTTTTGATTTAGTCATGAATTTTTACTCTCTAGAATTCTCAAAATAGATCCGCCTTTGTCATCTTCAGCTAGGAAGATGCAGGAAAGACTTTTTTCTCTTTCTGTCGACTAAAGAAAAATAATGTTGGCGAATGTTGTCTCTTGCGTCGCGACATATATTGGTGTTATTGCTTATTGTTGCCAGATGTCCAGGGGTTGGTTTACTATTCCCGTAATCGAGCAAACTCGATATTGCAATCTGGGTTCATGCTTCTCGATAGCCTGGTTAACGAGAATTGAGCTGATAATATTCGACGGCGTTATTTTGTTATAAACACAACGACGTTATCACAAATATTCCGTTGTACACAACGAACGAGAAATCCAACTCGTTATGAAAGCAATCGATAGGTCATTAATGAGAACCGTAAACTGGCTCCAAGCTATAACGAGAACACAGCTTCAGACATGTAAGTTCTCTACAGATAATACTAGGACCATCCATGGTTACATTCCGTGTTTCGTGTTTACAAGCCTAGTAAGTTAATATGCTTAAGGATAGACATCATAATTTCTGGAAGTTCTGAATAAGCCCCGTTATACCCTACAGCACTTGTGGCGCAGGGTCTTTTAAGTTTGTCTGTACGTAACATGCAGAATTGCTTAAGATAGACCCGCCTTTTATTAAATGTGTGTCCGTCTGTCCATTTGATATCTGTCAATATGAAATTTGGTCCCAGCTATACTTCGCAATTTTTGAGATATTTTGATGAAATTTGGCACAGCACCCTGTTTTGACCGAAAGATGAACGCTTTTGAAAATGGTTGGGATCGGTCCACTTTTTCGACCACTCCCCATATAACGTCCTATTCCGAAAAGTCGTTATATGGAAAAAATTGTAATTTTCAAAATTTCTTGACATAAGTAGCTAAATGTTTGTATTTCGGCGTACTAAATTGGTAGGAAAACTTTAGACCGGCTGGGAAAATTTTTGAACCCTCCCTCATATAACGAGAACTGAAGTTCATACCACAAAAAAGTATAATTTTCAACGCTTTAAGATGAAAATCAGATCATAATAGTAGTTTAAAGAGATTAGCTATATTGTATTTGGACCATCTCGGCCTATATTTTGAATCCGACCCTATATAAGAATTTTCACGAAAATTGATCATTTGTGGGACTAAAAAATTTAAATTCACTATGTTATGGTGAAATTTAATCCATGATGATAACCCATGATAATTTAAGATAAAAAAGTCTACTGTAGCAAATTTGGACCACTCGCACCTATTTTTAGAATCTATCCTACATAAGAATTTTTACGAAAATCCTTTTTACGAAAATCCTTATATAGCATTAAACTAGAATGTCGTACCATCTGTTGCCAAATTTACTAGACATACCTCCTTCTGATTCCCAGCCTTTGCTGCCTATGCTTTATTGTCTGTCTGAGCAGTGCTTCCACTCTTGTGACGATATCTAAAAGGTCGATAGTCTCCAAACACCGATTGTCCTTTCGGCACAAAGTTCATATTCTGGCAGAAAGTTGGAAAAGATGGATAGCCGCTCATAGACAATATTTTGAATAAAATATTTTTTATCGTCCTCTTGAAAATAAAAGCGATTTCTCCAACTAAAGCAATCCGCACTCTTGCTACCTCCTATAATAAATCTTCCGATGACGTACAAATGTTTGGCTGTTGTTGTAAAACATTCTTACATATAAATCTTTGCGCGGTAGTGGAATTAGAAATAAAATTAAAGTGATGCATTAAAGAAATGCATTAACACATTTTACTGTCCACCTCGCCAATGGTGGTATGGTTTAATGCAACATTAGAAAACAGAAAAACTATAAAATTTTATAATTGTTAGTTAGTTCTGACGTCACTGGTTTATCTTGAAAAGAGAAAAACCTTCAATAGCTGTTTAACATTTAGTTACCGCTACGGAATAAGATAAATATATAAACATACAATTTAGGAAAGCAAAAAAATTCAATCTGAAGATCGTGTATTATTAAAAGAAATTGTTTTGGTTTTGTAATGTTTCTGGAATATATGGAGCAGCAGCTAATGATTGATTGCCTAATAGTAAATTCTTCACTTGTGATTCACTTGTGTTCTGGTAGTTGTGACCTGATTAATATATTCTCGAATGTAATGTAAAGATTTTGATATCCACGCTTGAAACCTAACCAGGAAGAAAACGAGTGTTAGAGAATAAGAATATTTTTCGATAGCTCTTCTATATAAGTCAGAGAGACTATAAAGATTTCACCATATGCGTTGATTCAAAATAAAGTCCAAGGGATAAAATTTTTGGGAGGGAGTTAGCTACCCCTCGCTTTTAAATTTGATGACTACAAATTTTTTTCTTCCATTTGATGCAAGTGAGCATTGGCTGCATTGGATCGAGAAAATGCTTTGCTTTACAATTTTCTACATACCTTGCGTCGTCTCTGTAACATATTTCGACGCATCGCAGCTACATGCCGGTTTGGCAAAGACATCATAAGGGATTTTAAGAGGACCAAGAAAGTCAAAACTACACCCGCAGCACTGAGAAAGCAATCTTTTTTCCATATCATAACGGACAGCGTATACGAAGGTAAGGGATTGTGTATCAAGAGAGCCAGATGGGGACGATGATGATTTGTAGGATGATTTCTGAATTAAATGTTGTAAGCCTAAGCTTAAACAACCTTTTCTTCAACAAGAATACCTGTAAAGCGTATAAATTGCGGTCAACGTTCGGTAATCACGGCATTCAATCAATTTTTACTATAAATAAAAATTCGTTGCTGGTTGCTATTACGCTTTCCTTAAATGACAAAAAATTTGTGAACAGAAATCAGTTGGTTTCAGTTGATTTTCCAAAACGACTTCGTTACTCCTGAGATGTTCGCAGTTGTAACCCACATCTTAGTCATGTTGACGCAGATAAACAGATGTTACTAACACATTTATTAGCTTTAAGGTAAATGTAGCAAATGAAAGATTACGTTTCGATGCGAATCACCTAAGAATAGTAACGTACTTTAGTCGCTCTTTTTGCAATATAAGTTGACTGAATTGCGTCACTTTCAAGCTGTTGGCTTTCATAAGTCTTAGAAGTTCAAATCAAAAATTGCAAATTATTCTGGGATGAAAAACTGGAACATAAATAGTTCAAACTTTCCTTCTCTCCATCCTCGAGCATAGAGATTAATTCGTTTAAAATAAAACAAAAATTATAAAGAAAGTAAATGGGGGCAATACTTTGGCCTATCTATCTAACAGAGCGGATTTATGAGAAGAGCTTGAGTCCTGTGAAGATTGTAATATTTCCCATATGAAAAAATGATTTATTTTTGTTGGCTGAATATGACTTAGCGTCCCATTCTCTTATTCGAATCTTATTACCTCTTAAACATTATAATTAGGTTCTATTTTATTGATTGACTTAGTGAGAACAATATAGAATGAACAAAGGGGAATTTATTGTCTATAAAATTTGCCATATCATTTAGCTTACGCTAATGACCCCCTACCTTTACTACGAAAACCTACTACTAACTAGTAATTAATAATCTCATAAGGAACTTCAATTTAAATAACTGATCGTCGGAGATCGCCGCACAGAAGGAACGATCTTCAGTTGAAATATCTGTAATTCGGCACCTATGACATCTAAGTCCACACGGATGATAACGAATGTTCTTACGGTCGGTGGTTCGATCCAGAAGGAAGAGGATATCTATTCTTCCTCTTCTCTACACCTCTGTTCGAACTCGGATTAGTGTTGCCAATCGGTTTAATGATCACATTCGAAGTACGTCAACTGAAATGCATGTGATAAACCCATTCTATTCCATCTTTACCTATACCATCCCTGTGATACTCTCAAGGGAATAACAAACTGCTTACAATAAAAGAAAATGGATGGAGAAAGAAAATATACTTATTCTACGTTAAATACCAGTCTTGCGAAGTCCACAGAAAAGCAATTGAGAAAATTACGTTCGCCTCCTAACAAATCCGCACAAAGAAAAGTTTTTTGATTGATCGACTGAGAAGATTTTCACATCGAAACTTGAGGGATGCAATATTTGTGCCAAAATTTCCACCGATATCTGCTATATCACTTAAATTACTTATTAAAAGGGACTTTTCTAGTTCTATTTCCTTTTTTTTTTTTGCACATACACAACTCACAACTTTCTTGTTTTTACGCAAAATGGTTTCCTAAATCAAAATTTAAGAGCGTATACGCTCACGTTAATTTATATTTTTTTCAGAGTATTGCAAACCTAGCACATCCTTTTTATAGACGAGTGCAAAGATATGAATAACATAACCTTTTACTTTCCCATCATCCTTAACATAATAAACAAAAATTTAATTTAAAATTTTAAATTTAAGGTTTCTTGCGCTGAAACCGCTTCCTATTCGGGGCAGAGCTCGTTAGAGAAATAACGCTTCTCCATATTATACCAACAATCATTACTTAAGTAGCGTATGTAAGAGTGGCATTGTTTTTCTTCCCCAAAAAACGTTTATTTATGCATTTTTACCATCCACTAACACTAAATAAATGCAAAAATTTATGAAGAAAGTAGAAAAGTTATCTTCGAGTTGGGACGAAATGAAAGCACTTGCTGCTTAAGATAAATATTTTCATTGCTTTCCATTAACGTTCAACGTCGTTTCACGGTTTGATAGGAATTATCTTCGTGTCCTATTTTTAAATGGCAAATAGACAGGCGCCAAATCGGATGTAACTTATTAACGAATACATTATAAAATTTTATATTATTTAACTCTTGCAGCTTGTTTTGTAAGCATTGGTCGATCGAATTCAATGGATGTTACATGCCCTTTGCACTCATTTCAACAACTTTTACGGAGATCTGTAATGTAGACAAACAACCACGGAGAAGTGGACGTCGCCATGTTCACTATACAGGTTGATTAATAAATGCGTGTATCAGAAGCGAACTCTTGCATTTTCGTGATAATTTTTGACACAAAAAATCATCGCAAGTTAATCAATCTGGTTACCGCGATTCCATTTTTATTCCCAAATATGATAGCAGCAGCCATAGTCTTTAAATTACCTCCTGATATCCATTTCATGGTCAGTCGTCGCCAAGGAAGAAGCTGACGTCTGCGACTATTCGTAGCAGGTCCACGTCCCATCGGCAATTGGAATAATCTTTAGTAAGTCCACTCCTTTGACGCCTTACTCATCCAGAATCGATTAATTATCTATTACTTATTGGTTAGCAAACCTCGCTTTGGGCATTTTCGTATTGGATGCACGAATTTACTTTTAAGCTCCGCCATAACAACATAAATGGGGTGAGCGCAGTGCTCTGCGGAAAATTACTATTTATTTCCAATTTTTTGCCGCTAAGAGCGCGTTATATGCACCCCATCATTCAAAAATATAGACTTCGTTCTCTTACAAGGTTTGGTTACAAGACGTATGACAAAAACAATATGCTGCCATTCCTCGAAGGTAAGTATAGTAAGTAAGAAAACTGCAATGTTTATTTTGTAGAATTTCATATACACCGTTACGTTTAAACAAATGTGTAAAAATCGGAAATTCTTATTAACTTTGTACTAGCGGGTAGGCTGAGAAGATATTGCACACGAAATTTCTTTGCCTGTAGAATAGGTTATGAATAGTTATACATAAACAAGGTTATGAATAGTTATACATAGCAATGGACGATATCCTTTCGGAGAATACCTCTTGTTAACGTATATAGAATAAGTATTGCAGTTGCAATGTACGAGGAATCATTCGTCCTACCTTCAATTATCGAGTTTTCCTCCAACACAGAAAAATGATACACATACTCTCTCTCTCTCTCTCTCTCTCTCTTTCCTTTGTCTGTTGCTAAGTCGCATGTCGAATGTTACTAAGTTTCATTGTAAGCCTCTACATTACTTTCAAATAATCACAAACAAAACGAGTCAGCCGCTACTTTTTCTAAAATGACAAAAAAACGTAAGACGTAAACGTAAACGTGGGTTTGCCCGCTCTTTCACTTTTCGTACAATATATGTGGAAATTTTTATCGTATAATGAAAGCAAGGGTGTGCACAGTTTATTTTGCACAGGGAGGGTGTCCTTCAACAGACGAAGTCGCTTTTCAATACCAGCCTGTATGCAAAAAACTTCAATCTTCATATCGTGATCTCTTGATTTTTGCGTACGGGAGAGTGCTTATCACAGATATTATGCAATCCCTATATGCTTTATACGGTCTCTGAAACTACTTTCCGATTCTCGCAAACGTTTTGACGCAATGAATATCTGCTCACATGTATGCCGTCAACACCACAGACAATTTTTTCATAGTTTCATAGTTTCATCTATAACTTTCAATCCTGTAAAGATATTTCAGAAAACTTGCTACACAAACGTTCACCTGCATATTCGGTCCAACAATTGACTAAACCTTAATTCCAATTCTAAACAAATATGCTTTGTCTACTACATCTCGTAAATGATATGAAAATGGATAGCGTTTGTACGTACGTGTACATGTGTATTATGAATGAACCGGTATTAGCTACGACGGTGTGTACAGGTATAAATATATCTAAATGTGTCTACATATATAAATATATATAAAATAAGTATCTATTTATACAGATATACAGATATATATATATATATACAAATATATATTTAAATAACATTATTATATACATATTTTTTTATAGGTTTATGCATATATAAAGAAATTTATATATACATACATCAAGTAATAAATACCAGGCTCTCATGTTTTATTATGCAGATATTGTACTCGTTTCTGTTATTTTTTTTTTTTTTTTTTTTTT
>CCAG010016106.1:0-61215 GCA_001077435.1 Glossina morsitans morsitans | reverse complement strand
TTTTTTTTTTTTTTTTATTTATATAATATTTATGAATGATAAAAGCATTTACATTTCCGTTGTTCTTCGTTTTCCTTCTTTCTTTCTTTACACAAAAATACTCAGCATAGCAATGGTCCCCCGTCCCCGTATGCATTTATAAAAAAATTGTTGCTTTCAATTGTTGGTAAAGGATTTCCATCAGTAGCAGTTTTTTTGTTATTATCATTACGATTGTTGTCGTTTTAATGCCTGCAAGTAACAATGAGAAATTGATTGTTAGACATATAACTACTCCCACCTTAGCAGGCAGATATTTACACATCTATGACTGCCTAGTGGATAAGCGAATAAACTAAATTATAAGGCGGCGGTCGGTTTATAAAATTTGGATGATGGCGCGCCCATTTATGTGAATGAAAAAGAGGATAAGGTAAAAATTATACTCAGATTTGGTTGAATTTTCGAAAATCCACAAATACCTAATTCCACGCACACACACAAACACCTATAGGAAGTTATAGCGGAAGTGTTGTTTAACTAAACTTACAGGGATCACACTTTACATTGTGATGAGTAATGGTTTTGACAACTTTTAATTATTATTCTTCATTACACAAGACAGAGAGGGACTTGTTCAGAGCTTAAGAAAATCAATCATACATACATTTCGCTTTGTTAAATATAGTAGTGAACAAATCAATATTGTTATTAAAAATGCGTTTTAATGTACCGTAAGAGCTTTTATATGTTGTGTGTTTATATATATAACAGATGTATATATATATGTATGTCGATTTGTTTTTAGCAATTGCTGAGGATATGTCCCGTATATGTGTAACACGCTGATAATCAGAAAGAAAGGGAGAAAGAACAAAAGAGATAAGCAGGTCGCCGCAACCCAGGCATATATGTCCCAACCGGTAAGTGTTATGCTTTTACCGATTGAACATTCGCTATAGCTACCGTCAAGTACTCGACTTGGCAATTTCGACTCTTATGTAAACAACTATGCGGCAGTACCATAGGGTAGTTTTTGGAAATAAAAACCATACATTACTTGTCTTTTATAGTTGGAAGCGGACAATGTGCTGATGGATCGCGAGAGTGATAAGAAGCATTCTCTATTAAGGTTTTTTCCATGGCCGGAGTTTCTGGGTTGTAATCGTAAATCTCAATCATGGACCAGCAGGCAGGCATGAGAAAATTATTTTATTAGTTGCATATATATTGGAAAAACCATGAATGTCTCTTTAACAGATTCGATTCGATAAATCTGGAAAAACCCCTGTAGTGAGAAAGAGCATCCAAGTCTCTTAAGTTTGTGGGGAATTTACATTTAGTCAGTCAAGTGCGCTTTTAATGACTTTTTCAGCTTTTACTCATTTGGTCACGTGAACCTGCCGGACTTCTTATATTTTTCCAAAGAAGCCCCGAACCCCCAACTAACCTGGCCTTGTTAGTCGGCCGATGCTTGTCAAGTAAATATTTTGCACCGTGTTCACACATTAATGAGATGACAAGTACCCAACATTTTTGGATACACCTTGATTTGTTTGCTCTAATATCCTACCAAAGTCTGGAAACATTTTCAGGCTTATTGCCAATGTTTGGAACGTATCAGTGTCAAGAAAAATAAAGTATTTATTGTTATATATCCTACTAAGAATGTCCATATGTGCTTCGCATTAAATTAAACTGTACAGTGTACATGTGTATGTATCATGTCGATAATGTGTAATAAAGATTTTCACCCCAAAGCAAAGGTGAATACATTTTTCTTTTTATTCCTCGATTATTGCGCACTTAAGTAGGATTATGACAACATTTTCTGAACAGTACTCTACAAACAAATCAATTAGGGATAAATAGTTAATCCACAAGCTCTTCGAATCCGCAATATGTTAAATAACTTAAAGTAAGCTTACATGCGAAATATGGCTTTTTATAAATTTTTATATAAATTATTTATCGATTGATTTTCTTTTCCTCACATTTTTTATTTAATATTTATTGAATTTAAGCAATTTAATGTTTATTAATTGAAAAAGAAAAGGAAAATAAAAAATTTCTTTTTTCTTTTTTTTTTTTTTGTAAACACTTCAAGTTTTAATTGCGTGTCGATTGTCCACTCATGTCATTTAAGTGTGATGGGATTCTCGCGAATCGTGTTAATAAAACGCTTAATATCATAATTTGTACGATTTTTTTTTTTTTTGTTTTTTTGCAAGTGTGTTAACTCTTTCTCGCTTTCTATAATTTTTTGCTTCCATCGTTGCATGCGTAGCAATGCGGTCAATGATTTAATTTGCGTAAAATAAAATATAATAACAGATAAGAGACTAAGAGAATAAAACAGGGAAAAATACTTTAATATCATTACTACGCCTGCAGAAAAAATTTCACTTTGTTTTTTTCATTAATTATTCGCATTAACGACAGATACAATTTTTTGTTCTTAACATTATTTAACCACAAAAAGGACGAGTGATTCATGAAAATTGATCCATCCATTTAATTTGAGGGATATTTGGTCTTCTACCATTTGGACATTAAACCCTTTGTTTTACTTATAATTATTGTCCGTCTTTCTTCCCTTTTTTAAACCGACACCGAAAGATGTGGGGTATGTTCATTTTATCAAAACGTTTGCAAGACCCAGAAGAGAGCATAAGAGACCACCCAAAGTATATATATACTTTTGAGCAGCATCAAATTCTGTCCGTCTGTGCAATGTCTCTTGTAAACATTGTTGTGGCCGCAAAAATGAAGCTATCGACCTAAAATTTGGCAGAAACATTAATATTTCTTGCACACAGGCTGGTGTCGAACGACGCGTCTCCAGTACTAGGTAAAGTGATTATACCTCTGTTTTCCAAAAATAAAAAAAATGGTTTTTTGCTCAAACATTGTTCGGAATTTGCGCAAGAATGATCCAAATTCTACAATACAACTTTTACGAAATGTAAACATTCTGCATCTGCTATAATTAGCCGATCTGGTAGAGCTTTTTAACCGGGCTTTAATGTATGCGCGCAGAGCCCAATATTCAGACATTTTTTTTTTTTTAAGTATGTCCAATGAATCAGAGGATAACCCCTATTCGTGTTATGTCTCTACCAGATGTCTCACTCATTATATGTACGAGAAAAGAAAACTCTATCGCACTTGAAATTTGAGTCCGCGAACGTTGACTCAATAGTTGTAGTTCTTACTTACTCGGCCCCTCACCCAGACTGATCATGTTGATCTAGCTTAAGTGAAGTCAGTTAACAAATTACGAATGAATTGTGATTGAAAGGTTAGCGGAAATCTAAGTGAGAAGCCCAACAATTTTGGCGAATGTCACGGGAAGAGTTTAATGTGGAATGGTTCATGGTAGGCGTTTACATGACGTTGTTTTTAGAAACAATTATTCATTTATCATTTCCGTATGTACCAAGGCAATCCAGCTCACTACTACAGACGAGGCCTTTGCAACGTCTCGTAATCCCTTTGCAACTAACGACCACGTTATACTTTCATTAACACATTTAGCAGCACTTTGGTTTCCACTAATTCAAGCATCCAAAAAACATTCATTCGAAAACATTGCTATACGAAAGGGATTGGCGCTAATTGAACTCTCTACAAAATGGAAGGGGTGGATGTCATGATTCGAGAAATGGTTCGCCACACCATCATACACTTGTACGAGCAGTGTTATCCTGCAAAATATTTACTTATACACTTTTCTACTTTTAACAATAATAATACAGTTAACTAAGTTAAAATGCTGGTACATAAGAATGCGAGCCATTTGAAGGAAGATAATGCATGGAAACGCTTTCAAATAATTCTTTTTGTAATTTTTTTATTTTTGTTAAATTAAATTTGTATTTTGTACATCATAGTAATATCTTAGGTTGCCATTGAATGTAATTTTCACACTCACACTAACACTAATACTTGCTAACCGTTATTATTGCTTTAACCGTTGTTTGCTATTGTAGAACACAAACGTAGTGTCGAAAACTTTCCAGTTGTTTTCATAACAACTATAAACTATTTACTACAAAATATATAAACAGAGGAAGAAGAAGAACTTTCAAAATAATTATTTTCAGTATTTTTTCCCAAACAAAAAAAAAATAAATAAATAAAAAGAAATTTTTCTTTAATTTTCAGATTTCAGACTGAAGCCATTCCACAATCAAAGCTTTAAAATTGAAAAGATTTCCTAAGAAATGAATATTTTCTAATAAGAAATCGAATAACAATACATTTTATATACACTACGGAACGAGAATGTCATATATGTATATGCAAGTTGTAAACATTTTGTTTGAATGAATGAATTTGAACGATTTTATTGTCTCATTAATTCCGAGCTTTATAAGTTAGTTAAGATAAAGGTAATGAAAAACTTTTTATGACATTTGTTTACCATCGAAGCGTATCGAAGCGTTAGAACACAAGTAAACAAGTTTTGCCATTACTGTCTAATAAAATGAATGTTTTATGTTTTTCCAAAAACATTGCGTTATTCTTTACTAATGATTTACTTATTTACTTGCAGGCAATTCTTCTCTCTCTCTCTCTCTGTGCTCAAAGCTCTTACACAAAGTAAATTGTACCGAGTGTATTCGACATATTCTGTCTGCATTAGTCGTTGTATGAAAGTCCGAGACACTTATTTATCGCATATCTTACTTGTGACAACTTCCATAAAATTTAAAATAAATTTTCATTAAGTTCTTTGCTCGCCATCCGATGAACGCAAGCATACCAATGCTATCATAAGCAGAGTACATCGTCTAAAAAATATATGCTTCAAAGAAAAAAGTGATTACAATTTTAAATGCGCAACACATCACTCAATAAGTGTCCTGTCTAAGACATATATGACATCACTGATGGCAGATCCATGATTTCTGAATAGTATTCTCATTCAAACGAAATATCTCAAAATTTCTTTCCTACCGTTGGTTTCGGTACAAGTTACGGTAGTTTCACTGGCGCCACCTTTTCACTACCTATACGCTTCGAAATTATACAAAATTCTGAATTGGATTTTTTGATTAAATGTTACTTGGAAGATGTTATGACCACTCTTGTCTATCGAAAAAATTAATTATTGGATGGTTTCTAATCGTAAATAAATTCGTATGCGCTCCGATGATGTTGAACGCTCTGTTCCCCCGATTCAACATTTGTTCCAACAAGCATGAGAAAATTGAAGTTCCGTGAGATAGCTAAAGGACGGAAGGAAAGGAACGAAGATATCAAAAAAAAACGTGTATTTACTAATTCGCATAATCATTTGTCCGTAATAAAAGTGTGATCGAAACCGTCGCCATGTCGAACCTGCTGATGATTCAGAGCGCTTTTTGTAACCGTTTAGGCGAAACATGAAGTATTTTTTCACACTCTGTTCACAGTGTTGCCATGTGTGTTTTAGATCGGAAACTGCTTGGATTATAAGTTGACATATCATTGTAATCAGGTACACTTTACACCGTCTAGAAGATGTGCAGCAAAGAAACTATGAGATTGCAATGATTAATACTACGATGATATTTTGGTTCAGTTCTAATAAAGTTTTTATAATCATTGAAACTTTAATTATTTTCCATTTTTTATTATTTTGTTTTATGAACGAATAACGCAATTTACGCAGCCTTGTTAGTATTGTTACCCTACCCTGAATGGTGTAGTACAACTCCTCATAACGTATCATCATAGCCTATACCCTACTCCGTACGAGCAGCCGAGTAAGTAACAATTCAACCAAGACGATGTTCGTGAGTTAAAAATCTGAGCGCGGTAGAGTTTTCTTTGGGCATTTCCATAAATACGGGGCATCCCCTGTATGATTGGTCAAATTGAAAAAAGAAGAGCTTCTCATGAGAACTCTTAAAAGGCCACGTCTTACGAAAAATACACTCATGTCGTTCCAGCTTGTCAGAGTAAATTTATGAGTTAATTCACTGCTCATCCTAAAATACGAAAAAGTAGAATTTGTTGCCACATCAACGCTTATTCTTATACCCTACACGGCTTGTGGTACAAGTGTACCTGAAAATGGTGCGGATGTTTGCAACATCAAGAAGGACTTAACGTAGACACACGTCCCGATCCACTCGGAAAATCAAATCATTTCAGAAACATTTTCTGAATCGATCTAAGCTTGTATGTCCATCTGTCTCTCTTGTTTTCTTGTGTTCAGGTCGCAATTTTTGAGATATTTTGATGAATTTTGGTATGCCGACATGTTTTGGCCCAAGAACGAAAGCTGTTAACAATGATTTGGATCAGACCACCTTTTCGACAATTTTCCATATAACAGCTTATTTTGAAAAGTTGATATACAATGATGTACGGTATTTAATGATAGTCTATGCTCCACTATATGGTTTTCGTTGTTCGTAGTAAAGTTTGGTTAGCAGTGGTTTCAAAAAATGGTCGCATCCTATCAAAATTTTACAAGTGCATTTATTATGCCGAAACAGTGTTTCGATTTTTGATTTTTGTGAAGAAATATTAAAATCTGAGAGTGTTTCTCATATAATGGCTCTAAAATAAAAGTTTGTGAGAAAATGGTTGAATCGAAACCATTCCCAACAGCATCCGTTATTGAGTTTATAAAATTAGGCGAATAGGCGCACAGACATGTCTTATTGGATTTAGAAAATTAATCTGAATCGTTTGCCAGAATAAAAAGCTCCGTCCTAGTTGTAGGGCAGAGCTTAAACTTAACAGGTACTAATCACAAGCAATGTAGGTGTGGGTATTAATAGTGGTTCCAAAATTGATGGTAATCCTGTTAAGATATATTTAGAATGTAAAAAAAGGTTGGTAAGCTTGCAACAATGTTTGCCGATTACTAATCACAAGCAATGTAGGTGTGGGTATTAATAGTGGTTCCAAAATTTATGCTAATCCTGTTAACATATATTTAGAATGTAAAAAAAGGTGGGTAAGCTTGCAACAATGTTGGCCGATCTGAAATTCATCAATAATGTTTGTGCAGTGGAAAGTCGCGTTTTTTACTAAAAATGAATGGCGTTCACTTATATCTTTGTGACGGAAATTTTGCGTTGTTATTATTGTGAGTATTTGTTGCGTCAACACTTTGACAAACAACATTTTAACGACATCACGTAGGTAATATAAATTCCGATATATATCGCTCTGAACCTTCCCGATTCCGTCTTAAATTCCAATAATTTCAATCATTCTTCGACTGATTACAAGGCACATTGCTTTGTTATCACATTTCCAAAAACATTACATTCCTTTACACCTAGAAAAATACATCAATATAACCGCAAGAATGCCTAGTTCCCTGGAAAAATGCGAAACCATAAATTTATTTCGCTATAGAACACCCTCCTATACAAACGGTTCATCCCTTCACACCTTGCATTTTCTATCTATTATTGGCACGAAAACACTATAAATTTTAATTAAAATTGTTTAAAGTACGTGCAGTTGATTATCGAAACATTTATAATAATAGTAAACTGCACGTTTTAAATTATTTATTTTGATAGAAAATTTAGTTATAATAAATTTGTCATTTATAATTTGGCCGCATGCATGACCTGAACAACTGAAATAATCTAAAAAGGAAGTCGAAGATTTCCGTAAATTATGACGCCTGTAGGTAAATGAAATATAAATAAAAGACAAAAGTTAAAGCCTTAAAGAAATTTCCATTGATTATGAAATAATACTGAGAGTTGGACTAAATGCATTTTAGAAATTCATAAAATACCGTAAAGGGGCTATCTTGTCCTAACAAGGTTCGGCTTAAAGGTCTTACTTTTCATTGTTATCAATAATCTTCACCTGTTCAAATATGCCACTAGTGACCAAGAAAAAAATCAGAAGCATCTTGCAACCCGTAGAAAGTGATAACTTAGGCCATCGGTACCAAAAATTTATCAGAACGATCTAAAAATTGAATGTACAAATAGTTCCGATCTAAAGGTTATATAAGAAATTTGCAATAGGCTTGTTATTTATTGATCCGTGTAATTTTCATTAATTGAAGACCGAGTAATTTACTTGCTTTGTCTCGTAGCTGTTATCTTTCATTAATTCTCTTTTCAATACCTTCCACATTTTCGCCTCATTCAATTGATTTCTTATTACAAACAACATCGAAATGGAAAAATCGTTCCCACGACCACGTTACCCGCCATCTTTAGCGACGGGCGGACGATCGTTACTTAGTATGGGTATAGGGCGAGAACCGAAACAAGTACAGTTACTGTAACTGAACGCCAACATGGACAGAGGCAGCATTACAGCATAGAATATTTAAGTGTTTAATAATCTTCGACTCTATAACAGAAGTACTCACGAGAAACTCAATCAAATTATAATTCTCATTACAATTTCTCTTCACAACCTTCGGATAGGATCGCTGCTACCGTGGATTGGCCTGTTTTGACGTTTGTATGGCAATATATTTTTAGTTAAAATAAAATTTGTGCTCAGTATATAATTTCTTCTTCTAATGGACATCTAACTGTACTGATTGTTACGGAGAATGGATATCTAAGGGAAATGGATATTATGGATACTGGATATCTAAGGATACTGAATAATAAAGTACTGGATATCTAAGGACACTGAATATCTATGGGTACTGAATATTATGGATACTAGATTTCTAAGGATAATGAATATTAAGGTACTGGATATCTAAGGGTATGGAATATTATGGATACTGTATATCTAAGGACATTAAGTATCTATGGGTAATGAATATTATGGATACTGATCTAAGGGTACTGGATATTAAGATAATGAATATCTAAGTGTACTGATTATTATGGATAATCGACATCTAAGGGATATCGACATTATGGATACTGGATATGTAAGGGTACTGAATAATAAGGTACTGGATATCTAAGGACACTGGGTATGGGTGATGAATATTATGGATACTAGATTTCTAAGGGTAATGAATATTAAGGTACTGGATATCTAAACGTATGGAATATTATGGATATTAAATATCTAAGAACACTGAGTATCTATGGGTAATGAATGTCTAAGTGAAATGGATATTGTGGATACTGGATATGTAAGGGTACTGAATAATAAGGTACTGGATATCTAAGGACATTGAATATCTATGGGTGATGAATATTATGGATACTAGACTTCTAAGGATAATGAATATTAAGGTACTGGATATCTAAGGGTATGGAATATTATGGACACTGAATATCAAAGGACATTAAGTATCTATGGATAATGAATATTATGGATACTGATCTAAGGGTACTGGATATTAAGGTAATGAATATCTAAGTGTACTGATTATTATGGATAATGGATTTCTAACTGTACTGATTGTTAGGGATAATGGATATTTAAAGAAAGTGGATATTGTGGATCCTGGTTATCTAAGGATACTGGATGTTAAGGTACTGGATATTAAGGTCGCGGGTGTTAAGGTACTGAATACCTAAAATTGCTGATTATTACAGATGCTGAAAATCTAAGAAGCACAATTTTCTTCTTTGTTTCTTCAGAACTAATTTCTTTTATTTCTCGAAATTGTTAAGCTCTAATTATTAACTTATTTTTATTTTGCTTCTGTTCTTTC
The DNA here is from genome assembly GCA_001077435.1 of Glossina morsitans morsitans. Taxonomy (NCBI): domain Eukaryota; kingdom Metazoa; phylum Arthropoda; class Insecta; order Diptera; family Glossinidae; genus Glossina; species Glossina morsitans. Next base: position 51,626 of record CCAG010016106.1, on the reverse strand, counting down.
CTTACATTTTAGCAATTATATGTTAATTGAGAAAATTCAATTTCATTAGTGTTTTTCTTTTTTTTTCCTTTAAGAAAATGAAAACAAACAAATAGAAATGAAAGAAAAACTTAGTACTGAAGGTCAAGCAGGAGTAAAATTGCTGCTCTACACCAGTTTATTAAACCGCAATATAAACCGCAGAGTGTTGTACAAGTAAAAAGCTTAAGGTTATTACATGTATGCATGTACAAAAAAGATCTCAGATAGAATCTATGCGTTGCTTGCATTTCTACAACAACAATCCAATATAAGCACGAAGAAGAAGGAGAAAAAAAAAAGCACACGGCCGAGAAGCGGAGTGTAAAGCAAGACGTGGACATTATCATAAATGTCTGTTGTTCTCTTTGGATAATAAAGTGTAAAGTGTAAAATGTTAAAGGCTACAAAATAGAACAGCAAGAGATACGATTTAAGGAGTACGATAACGGAGTAAACTACGGCGAAAAACTAAATACAATTGTAAAAATACTATCGTAATGTTAGTTTTTTGCATGCATTGAAAGTGAAAAATTTGCATTTAATTTTACTCTTATAAATAATTTAAAGCATTTGGAGCCGCGAGCTAAAACAAACCTTTATTTTTATAATTCATACACAAATGCGCGCAAAGAGCTGTCACGTTGCAGGCGTTTTTTTACTTCGGTTATTGGAGAAGACTTCGATGACCTCAAAAAAAAAAAAAAAAAAAAAAACATGATTGTAAATAATGGGATAAATGGGATGTAAATATTTTACGGAACGGCAACAATTTATTAATTAATTTGCGGTAGTTTTTGTTGAAACAGTCATCGAACTTCAGCTGGAACATGAATGACAAAATAACGAGTATCATCACCATTTACAGAGTTAAGACGGAGTTACATTTTCTGGGTACCGATTCACATTGGACCCTTAGGAAATGGACGAACAGACGTAGGAAGGAAATCTACGGCATTCGTTTTCCTAATTACGCGCAATTCAATCGAAAGGACAGACATTGTTAGATATATTGGAAAAAGACATTATGGAGAGAGAGAGAGAGAGAGAGCTGATAAAGAAGATCTGAACGTGGTATTATCCGCAATACTCCCATATTACCCACCTTAACTCACCTCCACAACTATTACCGTGAGTAACGTGAGCAAAATCGAGATCAAAACTTTTGCCTCAGCAATGCAATCGCAGCACACCAATGCATCCTTAACATATCTACTTTTCCAAATTGCAATTTGTCCAATGGGCAAAATCTTACGATTAAATGCATGCCCTTTGAATGCCACCACTTTTCCACAATTCGAAAACGCACTTTCGGAGTGTTTAGTCCTATGAACGTCGTGAAAGTAACTACAGAACATGACAACAACAATCCAATACAAGCATGAGAATATTAATAAAACTTTAACTTTATTAAAATGTTTGGACTAACTAATCATTTAGTTAATTTTGTTTCTCTTTAAACAAAATTGACAGTTTTCCCTGTTCTTAATATTTATTTTATTGCAGTCCTGGTGTTCTTTAGTTTAAAAGAATACTAAGAAGAGCAATAATAAATGTACATATTCTTGGTAACCATAAACATCTGGAATTCTCAAGAAATCAAATTCTGTATAATTTGTTCATTCATGTGTAGAATTAAACAACGCTTACGCACGAAAAAGCATTTTCTCGTTAATTTTACTTAATGAAGTTTGCACGCACATTGCTACGAATTGGTTCTAACACGCATTTTTTAATGCCTTCAAAAGGCCGTTTGTTTCTATGATTCATGGAAGATAAAGATATACTCCATTAAGGAGTATGAGTCCGATATTAATGATCATGAAAACATCATAGCGCGATATACAACGCGTTCATCTGTCTATTATAAAAGGGTTCTCAAGGATGCTACGTGAAGTAAATAAAATAAATAAATAAAATATTTGTTACTTAATCGATGCCAACAGAAGATGATTTCAGAACTTATGCAAGCGTGGATAAAAATCGTATTCGTTTCCACAATTCTTCATGCTTCCTCATTCTGAGTCGATGTCAGTTTTTTGTTGTTTATCAATTTTTTACATTTCACGTGTTTTACTATTTATAATTACAAGCGCCGTCGTTGTGGTACAAGCGTATGGTAAGCTTGTGCGATGTCCAGAAGGACATGAGGTAAACTCAACTTTTATAGTACCAATCGGTACAAAACCACTTTCTAAATAGATTTGGCTGCTCGTTTGCCTGTCGTGTTGCCTTCTCTTCATCATACAGGTCCCAAATTTTGAGATATGTTCACGAAGCTTGATATACTGACGTTTTTTGTTGGCCTAAGGACGGGCACTATTGCAATTGGCTCGGATAGGATTACTTTTTCGACCACTTCCCTTATAACGCCTTGTTCTATTATATGAATAAATGTGTTAAGCGAAGCGGTGAACCGTGTACCGCTAGAGGGGTAAGTTCATTAACTCAGTAAACTCCATTCCTATCTGCCTTTGTAACATACTAAATTCTTCAAGGTAGTCCAGGTTATGCACTGATAGTCCATATGGAATGAGCCGAGAATATACATATCTTATAGAGATGAATGCATCCTAACTGCCTTTGCAACAGGATGATACAAGCTGCTAGATAGCCGAGCGAAGTAGACTCACGTAATTATAAAAAGCATCAATAAAGAATCCAAATATGTCGTAAGACAGAATTTCACGGTTTAGGGTTTTCGGCAACAAACAAATCAATTTAAGAACATGCCTTATCATCTGCTTCATAACCTAATTTAACCTAACACATCAAAGAATGAATCAATACGTTTTCAGATCATCAAAAACAACGAGAAAATGAATGAAGTAAATTAGTTTTGTAACTCAAGGCTGTCTCTAGCTATTGTACGTTATGTTCAAGCATATAAAGTAAAACAACATTCCCAAATGAATTCCCCTACGTTTACAACCTGTCTGTAAAGCAAGACGATTGATTTTTATTCAATTTACGTTCAAATGTTTTGAATATCTTTTTATCCTCGATATACGTGCATATGTATACAACGTTGCGATAAGCATGAGAATAGCACTGCAACTAGATGCTGAAAGTCTGTGCACTTATTTTTGCAACTTTCTGTTGACGGAATATGTGTTTTACGTTTGTGTGTGTGTAATACAGCGGTCAATAATTTCTGGGATTAAATAAAAAAACACCTATTTTTTGCAAAATTCGAGTTTATCCATCAACATAATCTATGTCAAGTGCGGTAAAGTTAGTGAAAAGTCTGTCTAACATATTTTGATGGGTTTTTAAGACTCTCGAGAATAAGTTTCAGTTTCCGCAATGATTTTATCATTTCATCTAAATCTTTTCTTCGAAGTACACTAATGAGACTTGCGAACGGATAATGGTTGCTAGGAGGCAAATCCGGAGGATGGCGAGGAAGGGGAACTAATTGGAAATCCTATTCGCAAAATTTTACCATTGTAGCTTCCGACTTGTGTGAGTGTAAGCATTTAAGAACCAGCTTTCCCATGTCCGTATTTTTCTGGGAAATAGTGAATCGTATCAGTTATCTCTTGCAAGTTTGAGAGAATAATTTTCACGATTCCTTTGACATTTTCTGGTGTTACTAGCTCTCTGTTAAGCATCCACGGCATTATACTTCATCCATATCGGTACGACTAGCGAAAAATTATTGTTTTCGTTGGAAATGAATGATGAGGTGACTGAAGTGAACCTTTCAAGCCAATGTTAAATTGGAACGATATTTTTCCCATTTGAAAGCAATATTTATTCAAAACATCCGGAAATCCGAAATTTTTCGTTGTTTTCAAAATAGCAAAGATAATGTCACTGAATCCCTTTGTCACGCGAAGTAATTTGGCAGACGTTGTGTGAGGCTTGATATGTTTGAAAGATATAAAGTTTTCTTTAGAAATGCCACGAACGTATCTGTCCCGGGCTTTCTTGATCATTTTTTATGCACGTGCTATTGCTATTGCTTTCTACTATACAGAGTCTAACATTTACTTAATATTTGCTTCAATTAAAGGAAATTTACTTTAGATTTAGTTATCCAGCATAACAGGAACGTTGAGTAAGAAGGATAAGGAAAAAATTGAAAACACATGCGGAAGATTATACCAAACTTTTGCAATCGCTAATCTAAGATGGATATATTGGTTTTGCCACACTATTATTATTAATATTTCCTCTTTCCGATCGTGGATGTGGTTGCAAAATATTTTTATTTTTCCAAAAACCTTCAACGACTCTTTGAAATTTTTATAAACTTTTTCTGTGAATAATAAATAAGATGAATAAAATAATTTGAACGCTGGTATCATATTGCTATAGGTTGGCAACACGGCTGCGCGCATGTGTCGCAGAGTTTTCGTACCAGGTCTTGTCGGTTGTATTATGCGCTTTGTACCGCGACGATTAGAACAATCAATTAATGATGTGTGTAATCTTTTAGACCTCGAAAGGAGAGGAAATCTCTGACGCTCGGTTTGCGGGAGCGTCTGAACTATTTAATTTTTCACGAGCTATCGTATCCACGGCAATGAAAGCATACACAAAATATTGTAAAACATCGTCGGGAAAGAGGGATGGATAGGTGACGAAACATAAAGTGAGAGACCGTCATGCATGAAAAAAGCTTGTGGCCAGACAGTATAGTGCTACCGCGGCAAAAGCGACAGCAGAGCTAAACATTTACTTGAGTGCCACTGTGTCGACAAGAACAGTCCAACATTCTTGGAAGGGCCTCAACTAAGAAACTCCTTTATATGGAAGCTAATGCCAAGCGAAAGATGCGTTGTCACGATCATAAAACCTGGACACGTGATGATTGGAAGAATCTGAAATGGTCCGATGAATCATCATTCATACAGCTTTCCTAAAAACGGCCGGATTACGTATGGTTTGTGCCCATACAAACGAGATTTATAACTATACTAAGGCACGGACACGGTTTAATAACGCTTTTCGGAAAAGTTCCCTCACTGCCACTTCCGGATGTCATCAGTAAAATGACAAAATTGTTTCGTTTGGCAGTTGATAGCAAAATGACAAAACAAATACAAATGGAACGGAAGAGTGTTTATTAACTAAAAGCAAAGCTTTCACAGTTTTTATGGTTAAAGAAATTGAAAGTGAAGAAGGAAATAAAACGCTTAAGATTTATAGGAGATGGAATTTGGAAAAAGTTATAAAATTGTTTGATATTGATACAAGATTTCTTATTTTGATTTACTTGTCTTTTCTTAGAATATTTTTTTTTTTTTTTGCATTTTATTTTACTTGAACACCTCACGTGCAGCGGTGAGGTAAGGGAAAAGCACGTTTTATATTTGTGCCTTGATTTCGATTTTACGATGTTCGCATAACAGGTTCGCAGAGAAAATAGTGACATTAAAATATAAGAGGAAAACGTACATAAAAGTGTTCATATCGTTAGGTACGTGTTTTCATATTATACTAAAAAAAAGAATCTCACAGTCATGCCGACCATAACAACAAAAAAAAAAAAGTCAGTGGTCGTTTTTACCGGAATTACTTTTTATCTTTTCTTGTTTTCTTTGTGTCGTGTGTGTACATATATATGGCTCTATGTCTGTGTCCTGTGTAGCCACGTGAATCGCATAAAGAGAATATGCGTTGATATTGGTCAATATTTCTAGTTAAAAGCGTATATACGGGAGCCGCGTGCCATTCAATCTATGAAAATGGATTTTTCCCCCTTTTTTTGTGAGCCTCGAAATCTCCAGATCCGATACTTGCTCCAAGGAGATATTTGTGGGGACATTTTTTCAAGATCAATTTAGTTCATTGTGTCTGCCTCAAGGGCTATTCACATTCGTTCTTTTACATATTTTTGGGACTTAGAGATGTGAACGTAAAAAACCCAACTAGGTTCGCCTATATTTATGTTTATCTGTCTGTCACAATTTTAAAAGAGAGAGACTAAGGGAAAAATGTACTTCTTCCAAAATTTTTTCTTTCCTTTCCTCCCCTTTTTTCATTAGGTTAAACACAAAAAAGGCGTGAGCCTACTTGCAAGCCGCAAGAGTCTTAAGTATGGTAACACAAATTAAGTTTTTGTTTTCTATATGGTCATAAGGCTAAGTTCATAAATCAGCAAAATCGGACAGCCAGACAAACGAATCAGTAATCCACCGTTAAATATCTTACACTACTTCATTTAATAGTTATTCATATAAACTCTTTTGAAAAGAAGTCATTTTAGAAAAATGCTCGAAAAAGTGGTCCGATCCTAACCATTTTCGAGCTTCGCCAGGTTATATAAGCTCGCGTGTGTTCGTGTCCTTACAGAAAATAATCGAGCCTTGAAGTTTTTACAAATTTCCAAATCACTTTCTCATCAAACTCTCATACCAATCGATGCTGAGTCATGTGTAATATTATTTGCATCCGTGCCGAAAGTGTCCGCGCGAGTTTTTGGATATTCATTATAAAGCGTGCAAAATTTATATTCAACATGTGACCAACTTTTCGTGCACTCTGCTAAAGATAAATGAGTGAATGCAAACTCTTTTCTAATCATCTAATGCTTTGCATTTTTAACGTATGAGTGCAGACTTCAGATCGATTTCTGTAATAAGTCATTGTCTCTTGTTTTATTTAATTACGTAAATTTCCTAACCATTCCAAAACCATTTCGTATACAAAAATGATGTGTTCAAAATATAAGGGGAATCTTTCGAATATCATTATTGTTGTCATTCAGATATCACATAACCTTCATCCCATTCAGTCCGCTTAGCAGCAGTTAGCGTGTATAGCTCTGAAGGAAGCAGGAGGACTTTCCTTAATTGCTTCGATTGACTCGAAAAGGGTGACATAAAGCGGTATTTTTGGTAGCAATGCGAAGGGAAAGTCGCCACCCAGAATAATGTCAGGTGAATAAGCTGGTTGTGAACCCATACTAGTTTCATTTTTGTTTAAAAATTACCGAATAATTATAGCGATAAGCGGAGATGCATCACCATGATGCAAAAAAAAGAAGAATTCCTTTGCCATAAATATGGACGTTTTGTACAACCACACTTATGCAGTCAACGCGAAAGGCCTGAACAATGTTCATTATTCAATGTTTTGCTCTCCGAAGGCAAGTGCTTGCGAACAACACAACAAACAACGAAAACGAAACAATCAACATGACTTTGTTTTTTCATTTTCTTTAATGTGAGTTGTACCCACTACGTTTACCACCCGTAAAGCGTTGAATGAACCATTGATGCATCAACATAACACTTTCGATGCCTCTGCTCAAGTAAATCCGCTTTGTAACGGATGTTTAATACCGTAAGGACTTAAAGAATTACGATGGGATAGGACAGCAACCTTTTCTGTACAAGAAAAATTTGATTGCTTTTACAAGAGGGAAGGATCTACCTGACGGAACTTCTATGAATTCAATATTTAATTCTACGACAGCGACTACACCAAGAAAAAGTGAATATCATAAGCTCATTATAATTCAATTCATTTTTGTTTAAATAATTCTTGTTATCCTTTCGCTTGTTTCTAATTATTCATAACAGAATTCAGTTAATTCCTCTTTACAAGAGAAGGTTGTCTCATTTACATATTTACCATTTGACTCTCTTATACTAGATTTTGACACCTACACCTTTTTTATACATCAGCTGGTTTTAATTATAATTTGGTCTTTTCTCTATTCGGCTTTGTCAGCCTATCTGTCCATTATCACTTCGGATCTACTCCTCTTTTGCATTCCCTTTCTTTACAAATATTTCTCTCATCGTTTCGTCCATCGTCACTGTCTACTCTGCCCATATGTCCGGCCTTACGGATATTCACTTAGCGATCTGATTTCCTGCACGGTGTTGATTATTCAAAGAATCGCAACAGTTTACAGTCTTCATTTCTTCCTTCACACATCAGCTTAGCTTACAATATGTTTATTCACTTACACTGCCGTGTAAGATCAAAACAAGGTCTCGACAAAACCCTCTAGTGTGATGTCATTCTTTATTAAAAAGGACACTTCCATCCGGATGAAACTTGCGTCAAAGGCTCATGATGGTTATACCTAACGAAAGAAGTGTACCATGATATTCCAGAGCCACGTATTTTTAAACTAAAAATTCTCTTTACTTTTTGAACGTAGTTTTATATACTAGTAGCCAGGACAGACTGGTGATTAAATTGAACGGACTGATTGAACACCCATGCTATAAAGGGAAAGAGGACCGGACGAGTAAAAGTATAAATGTATATAAAAAATAATATAAATATTTTCACAATGACGCCGCCATAAAATTTTTGTTTATTATCTGTTAATGACTTCTTTTGGCTTTTGACAGAAACAAAAAAAAAAAATCCTTAAAAATTAACAGTCGCGCATATTAAAGGAGAACTCATTTATTGGCTTTTGTATAAACCGTATAAAATTTTAACAACATACGTAATTGCATGATAACCCTGATTAAGGTCCACTCATCAAAATGCACATTGATGTGAAACGCCTCCGACAGCACAATCTTATCGACAACGTTACGATGGTGACATTGTTCTTAGCATTCATTCAATTTAAGGTTCAGCGAATACTAATTGTGTTGCGTCTCTAAGGTAATAAATTAAATTCCGTCAACACAGATCGCAGCGCACATTTATAACTTTTAACCGCAAATGAAAAGAAAAATAAAAAAACAAAAACCTTTGTTCAATTTTGTAATTTTCCTCTAAAGGAAGGAGGAAAAGCCAAACGTTTTTCAATTCATTTCATAGCATTTATTTTTGAACTTTTATGCAAAATATTGCTGGCTAACCGCAGATGAGTTGTATTTTATGGCGCAATAAAAATAATTTTCAAATTTATTTTTATTGAACACTTGGTTAACATTTCACTCTTCACTCTTGAATCTCAGACCATTGGAAAACTTTGTTTTATGATTAAATTAATTGGAAAAGAGTATGTGATTACATGTGAATGTGTAGTGCAAAACAAATGACGAAATTATATTCGGTTGTAACCGAATCTCTTAGAGCCATCAGCGATATCCTAAAAAAGGGAAAAGAACCACATTTTCATATTCTATAGCATTGGATAGGCGTGGGTGATTTATTCTATTTTCAGCATAAAATTGGAAATTGTTGTGATGTAAGTGTTGCGCTCAATGAGTAACAAGCGAAAATACACGGAAGGCATAAGAGTTCAAAGTGTTCATTACATAGGCGTGTGGACGTTGTAGGTGCGGTCTTTGAAAAGTCTGGGTCGTTATCCAATTCTTTGGCAAGTTCATAAGCGATATCTTGAATTTTGCGAACAAGCGAATGTTTACCAGAGATATTACACACTTGGGCAGACAGACAGAGGGACAGCCGAACAAACGGGCATGCTTTGATGCATTTCGAATTTGTGATTGGTCAAGAATTTCTTTAGCTTGTGGGATTTTTGAAGTTTGTTTCAAATAATTACGATACCCTATAATATGGAATAGGTGTGGTCAATTTTTCCGATTTTTGTACAGATAGACAGCATCGCTCATAGAATATACAATTAAATTTTTGTACATTTAACTGCTGCAGTTTATGATTAATGAGCAAAAAACAGATTGAAAAAGAGAGTTGTTCTCAGTTTACGTTGTATTGTAGGCATATCCCGCGAGTGATTTGACACTTTTTTCAATACAAACCTGCGCGCAGGAACATCCAATGTTTCTGCCGAATTTAGAATCGATTGTTTAATTTTTGCGACCAGAAGAGTGTTTATCAGAGACAACACATACCGACGGACAGATAGACAGAGAGACGGGAATGCTTGAAACGCTTTAGAATTCGATACTGTTAAAGAATATATATATTTGATGGGGTCTCGTCCTTCTGGGTGTTGCAAACGTCTTGACGAATCGTCGTTCACACATATCCACAAGAGATAGATGTAAGAAGAAAGAATTTTATTAAAAAAGGCATTGGAAATCTTTTTTTCTCTCTTTAGCCCAGATTAGTAAGGCTCTTCTCATATATCATCAACCGTTTATCTAAATCATTAAGTGATGTCGTATTGTGATATGTGTGATGTGACGTATTTACAGCATTTCAGTTCTACAATTTATTCCATTAGTCTAAATAAATTATAATAACAATAATAATAATAATAATACAACATCACGTCAATTTAACATATTTCTCACATATAAATCTTTCCATGAAATTTCCCATTACATTCGCTTTGATGTGATACCCATCCCTTGAGGGAAATACACGAGAAACACAAGAAAAAAAGTAAAAGTATTTTCGAGTAGAAAAACGTGTAAGTTAACGAAGCGTGGATCATGTTTGCGTCGAATTTTACATAGATCTGATGAACACTTCTGACCAAACTTTAAATTTCATATCGGCTCAAGAAGTTCTTAATAACAATACTTGAAAGCTTCTGCTCTTCATACATATGTATATATATTGTATTCATCTCTCAGCTGTCTATCTCATATTGTACGGCCTTGAGAATTCCAAAATCAAAGGCATGTTATACTAACCGAAGCAATTGACATTTTATAAAGTATTCGATGCATATTTCTATGTGTTACAAATGAATAAAGAAAATTAATATGCCCACCGTCTTATTTACAATGTATAAATGAACATAAACAAATTTCATATAACAAACAATGATTGAATTCATTCTCTTAATACGTTGGGGAACTATAACTACATTGTATAAATAAAAAATGAAAATAACATGCAACGCATGTGTATTAAATCTTCAGCTGATTTAATATGCATAGGAAATAGTAACGTTTTTTTCGACTTCAAATGAAATAATTGTATGTACATATATACTCGCATATATGCTTGATTTGCATATATTTCACTTTGATTTTGGTAAACAATTAATGGAATACAATGAAAAAGAGAGCTAGGAAAACAAAAAGCAATTACTAACTGTCTAAATTTCGGAGAACTATTTAAACATCAACCATACATATATCTACGTTGTTGTTGATAGTAAGATAGTACAAGATAGGGCGGATTCTTTTTCGCCTAATCATAAATCCTATTCTATGTGTCATAAGCGACATGTATTGTATATCTTATGTATTGTCTCTTGTATTTATCAGATATGCATTGCAGACCGTCACTCGTATGTGTAGTAAATCGTTCGTATCGTATATCTTCTCTATCATATACAATATTTATCATATATCGTATGGATCATATATAATATGCATCGTATGTCGTACATATCAGATATGGTATTTGTCGTATGCAGTATATATTGTATGCCGAATACACCGTAAATCGTACGTACCATACAATATTTCTCATATATCGTATGTATTCTATATTGCATGTATCGTATATCGTACATATGTTGTATGGCATTTATTATAAATAATATGTACCATATGCCGGATGCACCCTAAATCGCACGCATAGTATAGAGTACGTATCGTATATCGCATACATCGAGACGGTCGTACATCGTATGTATCGTATACCGAAGTTATTTTAAACCGCATTTTTATAGAGTTTCCTAACATTAGTTATTTTATAAACATAGTTGCATATTATGGCCCTTAAATAATTGTGAGCTGCATGGACATTACTGATTACCGACATTAACACACGAATTTTATTATGGAAAGCTTTAGGACCAAACAAAAAGAGACGGTATACCTTTATACAGTGACTTTAGTTGATTATTGAATTCATTTGACTCTATTCGTAATGCGAATTTCTATGAGTTACAAACATTTAACAAATCTAATTTGACCACTACGGTGGGTAAGACCCTAAGTATGTATTCCATTCTGTTTGGTAAAACTTGCGACATTGTTAGAACAAATCAAATAAATTTCTTAAATGTTCGCTAATTAAAATTCAACTAAACAAGTGAAGAAGCCTTACTTGTGTCGGAGGAAATCATCAAAACTCACACTGGAAGTAATTTTTTTAGTTCTTGATATATCCCATAATTCAATTTGTTATTCCAAAGCCATAAAATGAACTTTTTTTTCTCTTCTTCTAAGGAGATTTTTTAGATTTCTCTACCGCTAGGTATTGAAAAGAGAAAAGTTTTCAATAAATTATGAATTCATCGTCTTCGGTTTTGGTTTATGCACTCAAAGTTCCAGGCACATAAAATATGGGCAAAAACGTAGAAGGCTATATAGAAGTTCCAACAATCTGAGTTAGACGATTTTTGGACATTTCCGATAAAGATTTGTAATAAATACCTAAACGATTTACGGAGTAGATCCTTATAGATATAGGAAAGATGGTTTTCTGGACGTCTTTCACCTTCTTTGCTGCTTCTAGTAAACTACATTCTTGTCTAAATTTTAATGAATTAATTTTTCTAGATAATAATCAACATTTATAATACACCGATCAATTATATTCGAAACTGATTAATAAGAAATTTTTTTTTTTTTCAAAATACCGTCTTATTCCTATACAAAGCATTGTTTAAAGGTAATACAATCGGCCCAATACTTTGCTAACATTTCGACAGTTTTTTATTGAATACTTTTACGAAATCCTCAAGGAAATAAGTTTTAGTTTCTGCAATTCAAACTTCAATCGATCTGCTGCGATTGTTTTTCCACTATGAGTAACTTCGATGCCTATTTAAAAAACTGTTTTCTCATGTCCAAATTGTTATGGAAAATAAAGAATACCTTCTTTTCGATAGTTTCCAGATATCAAATATCTTTTACTTTTTGATTAACGGGAATAATTTTCAGGATTTGTTTGATTTTTTCTCGTGTAAACGTCTCTTTTTGCCATCACTGCGTTCGGCGACATCGATGACACTGACAATAGCGTATAACGTCAAGCAAGCCGTTGACGTCTTTATGTTTCCGATGTTTCGATGGAAGCCAATGATGAGTTTGTACAGCATCAATATATGAAATCAAAATTTTTCCATTGTTGTCGAGAATAAAAAAAATCGTATCACTAAAATAACTGTAACGCGTAAGCAAATGATGAAAATTACATGAAATTTTGGCAGGCATATATAATACTACCTTCTACAAATAATATAAATTTTTCATTACAGAGGACATCCGCGTTTCAGTCGCATTTGCGATCGGTTTGAATAATTCTTTCAATATAAGCCAGAGGGCTGTTGGTCGGACAAGGAATCAAAGCAGAAAAAAGCAAAACGCATTTGCAAGTGACGCATATTTTCCTCTTCATCTTTAATGATTAAGTGTCGTGACTCTTGCATTCATCTTCTTCCTCTTTAGACTCTTGAGTATCTTGAAATGTGTATCTTTTTAATTGGATACACAAAGGACATCTTTGAATGTTGCAAATGGCTTAACCAAATTAATATATCGTCCCTTTTCGAAGAGAAGATTCGGAAGCGTGCAAAACCATTAGAAAATATAAAGGACAAAATAATCTTCTTCTTCCTGTGCCAGTCAGCAAAACAATAACATATAATTCCAAGTGCTGAGTAAAAAAAAAAAAATAATAATTAAAGTCAGGCCAAGTAAGTAAAGCCAGCGGAATAAATTTTATTTATAAAATGCATTTGCATTTTTTGATTGCAAAATTTGATTAGTAACCAAAGACAATTATATTAAAAGTTCGATTATTAACCGAAGAATAAGGAATACGTGCAGAGCACGAAGAGTTGAAAATGAAAATTTTTACTTTAATTGAAACATTTTCTACTTATTTCAAATACATTGATAATAATACTTTGTGGTTTATGAGGACGATATAAATACAAGCTTACGCACATGGCAACACTTTATATGGTTTTAATTTATTATCTGTTCGCTCGCGTGTTCATATGCATGCAAAAACGCACATCATTCATTTCCCCATATGAACACACGTTCTCAGTGGAGTGTTTGCATTTCTTCACTTCACTCCACTCCACTCCACTCCACTCCACTTTTTTTGCTTTAACATAAAAGGAAAAGGTAAAAGCAGATGTAGGATTTTATGAAATTTATTTCTTTTCCTTTTTTGTTCCTTTCAAGTTATATCTTACTTTAACACTTATAAAGCAAAGCAAAATTCACAGTATGCTACATAGACTTGTTTTCATTTCTAAGATAATATGACTGTAATTTGTAAGTAAATATATATATATAGACTCAGTGTGTGTCTAACTATCTATCTTTTGTACCTTGTTATGTAAACAAACATATAACGTAATGTGAATTTGTTGAATCCACTTTTTATAATTAACGAGAACGAACTTGTGTTCCGCTTAAGACGAATCTCATGACGCCTACTTACGCTTTATTTGCTTATTTTATTAACAAATACTGCTAAGAAAACATGTTACGAAAGCGCTCGTTTTTAACTGACTTAGGGCATGGGAAGCTTAAAGTAAAGTAAGTAAAAATATTTAGAAAAATATACGTTAAACAGGGCATATAAAAGTCGAAAGGTGCTTGAAAAAATGTATATTAAATTTTCGAACTGTTGACTTGAACAGAACGTCTTACTTTCTTTATTTGTAGGATGAAAGCTATAATCATTTTATGAAAACGTTTGCAACACACAGAAAGAAACCTCAGAGACCACTTAAATTATATATATTGTTAACTAGCATCAAATCCACAACCGATTTAGGGATGTCTGTCCGTCCGTCCGTCCGACTGTCTAACTGTTTTCCTTTGTAATGTCTAGTCGCAAAAGTGCAGTAATCAGTTTCAAAATAGGCACAGAAATTAAAAGGTCTGAAACACAGTTTGGAATTGAAATGGAGGTAAATCGGTCAAAGCGCACGATCATTGGACAACATAACCTGAGACCACCTCTGTTCTCAAAATTTGGTTTTTTGCTCACTTCATATAAGCCGGACAACGCCAAACGCCAAACATTGTATTATGCAGCACATGTACAAAAATGGAAAACATCATCCAGGTCTACTCAACATTATAGAATATTAAAATTTAATATGTTTATCAAGATGCTTGCAGTACCCGAAAAGAATCTTCAGAAATCATATAAAGTCTACATATAATTGAGCAATATCGAATTTGTGTGGTTGTAGAAGTGTTTGTCCGTCCGTCCGTCCATCTGCCTATTAATTGCTGTATTCATAATCGCGGAAATGGAGATATCTGCTTCAAATTTGTCAAAAAATTGCAAACCATTGCAGGCAGGTTCACATTGAAATCGGCCTTTGGCTTTCGGGATTTTTTGCTCACAGTCTATAACAGACACACAAGATGAGTTTCCGCCTCTGAACTTCTGTAAAAATTTAATCATGGAACACCAATTTCTATCACTCTTCCACGTTTTAATAATCTCAGCGAATAAGGTCACTGAAAATTCGTGGTTTATTAGGGTAAGCCAATCCTCCAACATAGCCGTAAAGTAAAAAACCCCAATATCTTTATATCGTATGATATTTTTGGCACAAAAGAATCGATCGTGACCGAAGATAGTTTTCTTTATTTTCTTTATTTTTGTAGGCGTGTCTGTGGGTGGATGCTGTCGCTTGACCTTAAGCTAAGAACGCTCAAACTGCGTTTTAATTTCCTGACTGTATTCTCTCTAACGTGAGAGCGAAAGATATTGAAGCCACATATATATGTACGTATATACAAATACAAAACTAATATCTATTTATATTTTAATATGAAAATGTAATTTTCTTTTACGATAATTTCTATCGCTATGCGCTCCAGCTTTGAAATGCAGTTGAACTATGTTATAAAAAATGTAAATCTAAGTTAATTTTGTTCAAAATCTATTTAAACTATGCATGCAAAGTATTCTAAATTCGAGATGTGCACAAGAATATTTCTCTCGGTAAATGCTAAGATTTTAATGTTAGGAGGATATGTTCAAAATTGTGCTCATATTCTGCGTTTATTGTAAGAATTAATTTTGTTTTTTTGTTGCTTTTTAAAAATAAATAAAGTAAAAGAACAGTGCGTAGACAAATCACATAACGTTTTTTATTCATGCAAAGATCTTTAATTAAGATTTCGTCTTAAGAATACGCAATTCGTATCCTTTTCTTTTGCTTTGCTGTGTGTTGTGGGTGGAAAGAGAATCAGGCGCGAATTTATTTCATTCCGTTTTGTAAAATACCACAAAGTGTCTCACATCATTTTTTAAAAAATGCATCTTCTTCGCATCTGGCTTTAAAATTCATTTATATTCTGTATTCTAAATATTCTCATATATTCTATGGCGTAGAAAAACTAAAAGCCAGGAAATGTAAGCGCACAGAATGCAATCAATAAATGTAAGCTCCTCACAAAGAATGCTGCTGCACAGTTGAATTGCTCTACTAACTGATGAAATTTAAAAGTAAATATTTTAAAATGTTTTACTCCAGCACGGTCTCAATACTGATTGATAATGATAGAGGTAGGTATTCAGTTAAAAAATTCCATTTTAGCAAAGGGTGAACTTAATACTATCCGTTGCTTGGGAAAGCCATGCGCATGTTAACTCTATTGCTTATCTTAGCAAAATGATTGTTTTAAGCAACATTGACTATGGTCTTGTAAATTAGGGCAATAACTGCAAATTTAATATCAACATCCTTAAATCAGTCCATCACCAAGGCCTTAGAGCAATTACCTATGTTTTTCGCACAATGCCCGTAGGCAATATCATAACTGAAACCGATCTCCTGGCTTTTTACGTCAATTGACTATTATGAACTAATTTTCACTATGAAATCATAGTTTTTTCTACGTAAAAATGCAGTTTTCCTAGGAACGTTTATATGAGAGACGGGTCAAAATATTACCCCAGCTGTACCAAATTTTTGCATACCAATTCAGAATGTCCAAATACTATTAAAGAGTGAGTTTTGTCGAGAAATTTTGCAAATTGCAATTTTTCTCCATATAACAACTTTTCAAAATAGATCGTTTTATGGGGAGAGATCGACAAAGTGGACCGATCCAAGCCAGAATATGGCTATAGCGTGCGTCCATGTGCCAAAACATGTCGGCGTACCAAGTTTTATCAAAGAAGCAAAGAAAAAATTGCGACCTGTAGGTTGAGCACAGCAAAACAAGACAGACAGATGGACAAACAAGCTTAGATCGATTCAAAAGATGAATCTGAGTTGATCAATATAATTAAGAATGACTCTATCTTAAAACTTAATTTAATATAACATACTCTTTATCACAGGTATAAATACGAAAAACATTCGACGTACGTTCGTATGAAAGTTCTCTTTTAAAAAAAAGAAAATTAAAGCAAAGGAAAATCTATCATAGCACGTGGGAATAAATCGATTTCAGTTAAAGTTAAAAAGGTTTTTCTCTTTAATCAAGAAACGTATTGTATTTAGATATGAATGCTAATGTCAAACGCTGGAAGATGCATTACAGAGCAATTTCAAGCACTATCTCTTGTACAACAGTCACATTCTCGTTGTTATTCTAAAATCCCAAAATGCAAAACAAAGCCAAAAGGTTCCTTTATGCTATTAATTCCTTTGTTTACAAAAGAATATGTGATTAAAACCAATTAAAGTCGTGCTTAGAAGTAGGTATATCGCCAGATAAAAAAGGTTTTCCATTTTTTTTTTTTTGTTTTTCTCTTTTTAATATATGGATGGTTCAGTTGCCAAATTGGTTAACTCTATAAAACAAGAAGTTGAGAAAAACGATAAACTATTATATGTAGTTTTTTAAAATTTTTGAATTATTATTTAACTACGGAAAAATGTCATTATATGAACGTATAGTTACAGAAATCCCAAATCCAGTTCATTCCAGCTAAGTAATGTTCCCAAATAATAAATTCCCTTCCACTTCTATTTCTGTAGCCCGAACCTTTCATTCTGTTATGCTTTTGGACATTTCGGTTCCATTTACCAGGATTATGGCTAGTTTTTCGTCCGGTCGGATTATTTGCTGCGATTTTTTCATTGCTGTGATCACATGACGAATTCGAATATATCGTAAAAACGTTTTCTTGAGCCGAGCTTTCTGCCAATAATTTGCATGGAAGAACCATTCGATTCATTATTTTCCTTACTCAAATAATTCTTATTAACATCTTCCATCTTAATGTTATAACGGTTTACTGTTTTGCAATGAAATTGAAATTTATAATTATCTTAACTTGTGGCAGTTCGGATGCGATTAATTTATATTTTATCTTTCTCGTACTTAGTTCGTGTGAGCGATAATAGCTCTCGTCTAACGGGAATAATGAAATTAAACGAACAATTTACAGATGTCTGCGTAAGAGAGGAAAAATAGTGCAGCCGGTTAAATAGATTTTTATTATGATACAGTATGGAGTTAATCAAATTGGCTTCTGACGAAAATTATTTATTATTCAGTGGCCAAAACAATTTTTGCATTTAGTGGTATTAATACTTATTATTAGAGATATTCGTTTTGAATATGCTACAGTTAGGTGCTAATGAAGTGCTTTGATATTAAAATTAAATAAAATCCCAAAAATGAAGTTAACCGATTTGGCAACTGAACCATCCATATATGATGCCTTTAATTATCCCTTACACCGTTTGTTGAAAAGAATATATTAAGTTTGCGCGAATGCAATCCAATAGGGCTTATGAAATAGATCCACCTTTTACTATATCGATCAATTGTTTGTCCATCTGTCCGTATGATGTCTGGCCATGTATTTTTATGTTGAACCCAGACTTATGTTTTATTATACTAGAAAATTATTTTTTGAATCGATTTAAGCTATTCCATCCTGCCCATCCATATTCCTATTTTACCTATAGGTCGCAATTTTTAAGATATTTCTTTATATGCTATTGCTATTATTAATACTTCTTGACAAAAGTCGACATAAAATAATATTTTGGTATAATATTTTGTGTATAAAATTTAAAGATTTCAATCAGATGAGACAATTACGTTAATCGTCGTCGACAAATAAGCTTTTATAACAGCAGCAATAACTAATTTTTAAGGCTTTATGATGGAAATTAATCCAGAAACACGATTTGACATATAAATTTTTTGTGGACTGCATAGGTCCTTTTTGGGACTTGTCTCACTCGCCTGAGGGATTCTTAACAAGCTCTAATTTTGGGTATTTTAGGACGACAATAGATGAAAAACATCAATCTCTTGGAAAAAGAGCGAACTTTATTAACCAAATGAAAACCACGTCTCTTCAGGTTCTGCGGAATGTCCCTTATAAGGATTTTTATAAAAAGTAAGTAAGTGATTCTTGGCACTTTTGTTTTCGTTATGAGCGCCATTAGGCCCTAAGTCAACATGCATACTTACATCTTGTGCATAAAAAGAACTAAATACTTTCCTCTGTAATTAGCGAATCTAGTCGTCAACTGTCCTTGTCAAATGCTTTCAGATGGTCAAAAATGAGGTCAATTTTCTCTTAAAAGGGGCCGCAACGCATTCCAGTACCAAATTGAACGCACAACAAGTAAGGAAATTAAATTCAGTCGGAACCGAATCGTTTATACCCATCATCGTTTACCCCAAAAAGAAGACAAAAGAAGTAAAAGAACAAAATTCTTATCCTCTATAATATGGGGCGGACTTAGTTGATTTCTTCTATTTTCAAAATAAAAGTGTTTGGCGTAGAGGCATGTGGGCATTTTAGGCGTGTCATTTGAAAAGTTTAGGTCAATGCAAAACTTCATTTTTGCGGCCAGGAAAATGTTTACAACACACATTATACAGACGGACAGAAGGACATACTTAAATCGATTAACAATTTGGTGCTGATTATTAGTATGTATACATTGTGGGATCTCTGATACTTCCTTCTGAGTGTTGCAAACATTTTGACAAAATGAATATGCCTCTCATTCTTCAATGATGGGTATGAAAAAACCTCGAAGTGTTATTTAGTATAAGATTTTGCGTCTCAAGAAACATATTTTTTAACCCTCAACCCATGCGTGCAGTTTTTAATAAGAGAAACCTTAATTTCTGGTACTATATGTAGACTTTATTAGGCTACTGTATGTACATACATATAAATAAAGCTTAAAATTCATAGATTTTCATTCCGTTACTTATGGCAATTTATTGCAAATCTAATTAAAAGTCAATTAAGCTTCGCTCTAATTAAAATTGGAATTAAAATATGTCTTGCAATGTTGGCCTTTTCATTTTCATATAAACATGGCTAAGATTTTGAAAGACATGGAAAATTTCGATAAATTAATAACATAAACAATGGTTGAGTGAGTGATTTAAGCATTGACTTATAAATCAACAAAATCAAATTGCTTCGGGGAGATTTTCAGTTAATACGCATGCATTTTGTTTAATTTAATGAAATAAATTAATAGAGATTTTGTCACAGCATGTATTTTTCGAGAATTATTTCTGAGTGATTTTAGAATTTTTAAAGCCTTTAAAGCGAAGGCAGCAAAACCAAAGCATAGAATCGCCGTTCGATAACAACGCTTGTGGTAAGAACTTTTTAAATCCCTTTTAAGTGCTAAAGGAAACCACCAGTTTGGTGATGTTTGCTTTGTATGTTAATGGCATTTGACCTTTGTCAGAAGTTTTTTGTTTTTTGTTTTTTGTTTTTTGTCTTTTGTTTTTCAATTTTGTTATCCACTACGAAAAGTTCGTTAAGTTTGTTAATGTTATTATGACATAGGATGTACGTGCCAGCGATTAGAAATAAGCTGGACTGTGAAATTACGATTGCGCCCACAGTGAGCCATATTTTCATCCAAGCAGTGTCCGCCGGACAGTCTTAGTTCACTCTCGTGAGGTTCGCCCATAACTTCTTGTCACATATCCACACATACATACATATATACATACATACGTGCATGCATACATACATATATACATACATCTGTACATACATATACACACGAATTATTGCCGAACTTATAAAGAAGATAGAGGGATAACCCCGCATATGGAGAATTTATCCCTCCCTTTCGTTTTCACATTTTTTTGCCAAACAGCTGAACACGAAAGTAAAAGTTAACTTTTAATTACGTGATTATCCCCCTGAGTTTAGCTTTTAATACATCCAACTACATAAATGCTGCTGCCAAATTGGATCGATTTCGAATATATGTGGCTTATGTGCTCCCATCAACATTACGAAGTCATTTAGGATAATTTTCCTCACAACAGCTTTCATCATAAGCACACAATATATGATGAATGTAATTCATCAAACACTTTTCTCATTTCAAAGCAAACTATCGTTGGGTAATACAGGATTCAAACTCAATTGAATATAATTTTCATTTTGTTTTTATACCCTGCCGCGAATGATAAGCTTGTGCGGATGCATGCAACACTCAGAGGAACCAGATAAATGCCAATCTTTCGTTATGTCCATCAATTTAGAATTATTTGCGAGATAGATTAAATCATGTTTGTCCGTCGGTGCTTCTAATATCTGTTTATGCATTTCTATATTCAACATATAAGTCAATCAGATAAATGTAAATTTTACAATTGAGATTTTGATGAAATCGCTTACACTAATATAGTTCGGTCTTAGGGCGAATTCTATTGAAAATAGACTGGATTGGACTATTTTTACCACAACTCCGTATATGTTTACCATTTTAAAAAATTTGCCATATTCAATATTTCTATACAAGTATCCGCGAAAAATGCTATTTAAATTATATGAAACGGAACCCACTTTTTAACACCTTTCCATATAAACTGTTTTAGCGTGAATATGGTTTTATTTAGCAACAAGATCCAATTTCTTATGTTTTATGATGAGAATTGATGCGAAATAATAGTTCGATGTCTTCATTTGCTGTACTAAGTTTGGACCACATCGGCCTATAATTCGAACTCACTCTCATGGTAGTGTTCTCGGAACATGGGCATTTTAAACAGAAAATTGATGAACACTAATAAGCTGTTTGATAAAAAGACAATTCTACCACGTGGGTCAATGTTTTGAATTCCCTATCATATGAGGCTTCGCATTAAAACTAAGCCGTTACATGGCAAGGAAGTATACTTTGCGATATGTTACTAAGAATGTAAATAAAGTTTAGTATTAGCCAAAAAAAGTGTAGTGTACTTAAGTATCAGCTTTGTACGACTATGTCGTTTGAACTTTCTCCTTTTTTTCGCTTTTTAAACCACACCGAAAAATGTTACAAACAACGAGCGAACTTTTACCATAAAAAACCATAATTCAGCTTAACGTAGTTAGTTGCGGTTTCATTCGAACATTTAAAATGAAAAATCACAGAAAAGTCTTCAACAGAAATTTTTCCATTCAAAATCAATCAAAATATCATATATAGCAGCAATTGAATAAAAGTCAGCGAAGATATATAGGAAAAAGCAATTCTTGAGGGATTTAAAAGTTTTTGAAAAAATTTAAAAACGAAAAGAAAGTGATTTAATTTTCAACAGAAAATCTACTAAATTGTTGCGATTTCAGTCGATCTGCTTTTACAGAAACGCATCTTTGGATAAATATCCGAAGTTTAATGGCATTTTCATTTCATTTATAGCAACAAAATGTAGGCTCACCATGGAGGTATTTAGCAGTGAGAGACTTTGGAGTGAATTCAATTGCATTGGCACGTTTAAGGCTTTGCCGGTTGTTGGAAATTGTCAAAGGCAAGCTTTAGGTTTTTTACACCAGAATAGCGAGAGTATATGAAACTTGTGCGGATGTCCGCAACATACAAAAAGACTTGAGATGGGCCCACCTTTTGTTATACCGATCGATAGAAAATCACTGTTTCGATCGAATTAAATCTGTCTGTCCGTCTGTCCCCCTTGTGGTTTTTACGATACTGTTACGAAAATGCCATATTTGATAATTTGAGTTTTGACGATTTTTTAAGAAAACAAATTCTAAAGAAAGGGGAAAACTAAGTACACATTTATGGCGCGTTGTCTGCGTCATGCCGCTGACGACTGGCGAGAAGACTAACAACGATTGGCAGAAAATTTGACGAGAAAACCGAGTAACAGGTTAAGGGATTGAAAATGCCGCGTTGAATTTATTTAACGGTAAGTGGCTTGTAAAAGGATATATAAGCGGAATATTTGCGGAAAGCAAAGTCGGTCGCGAGTCAGTCGAGAGAGTCGAGCCAAGAGAGTTAGCTTGTTATTCGAACGCATAAGACCAGAAGGAGAATTAAGGCATTGTAAATATAGGTTCCTCTTAATAATCTATAAATAGATCTTCTAAGAAATATAAATGAGTCCTATATTATCGTAAGCAGCACAACTCAGCGGTTTGAACTTAATTTCAAAAGAAGTTAAATAAACATCGCAAAGTCGCTAAAAGACAGTTTACGTTACACCACTTGGATGAAATCTTATTAACCGAAAGTGTCTTGGTCCAAAGGCGAGATTTACCGGAAATATTTCGAATCGGACCACCTTTGCAACCCCTACCCACATACCGCCTTATTTTTAAAATTCGTTTAATGAATAACTGTAGGCGTGCGTAGAGCATTTAACAGCGGTCCGCGACCCAATATAGTGTTTTTACTTGTTTTTGTTTAATACATTTGGCTCGAATTTTGAGTTGGACTAAGTTCGCTTTTGACCGAAAGTCACCAAAGAAAAAGAAACCAAAAAACTTTTGTCGATAATTGAAAGAAACTCTTCCGTCAGTACTAAATGCCTACTCATATTAAGGTGAATTAATTGATGGGTGCCTGAGAGTCTCTTCTCTCCTTCTTGTCCGATATGATCCTCCTCCCATAAGATTTCATTTATTTTAATGTTTTCTGTATTTACATTTATGTCAATTAAAATTCATCTGGCGTGCAAGCTACATGAACGGAGACGTACTCATGTAAATTTAGTTGTTGCGCTGAAATGCCAAAATGTCAATTGAATTAAAAAAAAAGAAAAAACGTAAAAAAATAAATTTAATTAAAAAAAGGACTATAACGCTGTACGAATTTTTTGGGATTTTAAAACCAATCGAAAAACAAGTGAGCTTTTGTATCCTCTTCACAAAGAGGATGCTTTCATTTTTTGTCTTATTTTTTAGAAATCATATGAAAACACGAACACGGAATCATTTAATCAAAAATACGAGATAATAAACTTTAGTTAACTGACTCTGACTGATTCGCATATATATTTAGGATAAACTTAAGTTGAACTTAAGTTAAGTTAAGGTTGAAAAGTCTTCACAAAAATATTTGAAATTTTTTGTCGCTTGCGAGCGATCACTTTTCACAATTGATTTGCTGACCTTGATCATATGAGAGGTTTTCGTTTTCTATTTCAACCATCACTCATGAGAAAGTTATAATAAAAACTGACGGCCAAAAGAAAGATAAAAAACGTATCATAATTAAATCGACCGAGAATTTTATGTTATAGTATCGCATACAGTACGTGTGTTAAGCGGATAGTGTTAAAACGGTTATATTAAGAGCGGACGAAGAGAAGGTAGAAAAGATGGTTGCAGCCTGACCATGATCACCCATGCAGTAAGTAATTCACTTGTGTAGAACGAGGTGTATTCAAAAACAAAGGTGGGCTACGTGCATCGGATTTCGTATATGAATTCTACGTCGTCACCGTAGAAAGCAGGTTACTTGTAAACATATCGTTGATGTTGCACCAGCCATCTCAATAGAATATGAAAACGATTCCGCGATTAATTGTCCGTTTTTCGACTTTCGCCACAAATGTACGAATGACTTAATTCCGTATTTCTTTTGATTTGAAAATCGATCGTATACTTGGATCGCACATTCGTACAAAACTATCAAAAAAAAAACAAAACAAGCGGAAAAGGTAATGTTGGTGCAAAATATACACATACAACTATATATAAAATATCACTCAATAAGTTCGTAGGATGGTATTCAAATGTAGGGTGACTATATACGAATCCATGCAATTTCTAGTTAATACCACTATATTTATTGCAAAAAAAATTTATACAAAAGAAGTAAAAAAAATTTTCAATGCTCTCAAGGCGCAATAATTTTTATTATTTCTGTACGAGATTGCATTTTATATGCATTTATTTAATATATAATATATATAGAATAGACCTTTAATATATATACTTAATAGAACCTTCTGAGTAGTGCAAACCTTCCGACAAAATGAATACAAATCCAACCTGCTGGGGGTGGGTGCAAAAAAATCATCGATGCTCTTAAGGGCTCGAATGAAATAATTCTTTATTTAGCAAAAGGCTATGTTACTGTAACGAACGACTGCGACCATGCATGCAGGGGTCGTCAACGTTTTTTGGCCGCGTGTCAAAATCAACCAAAACGCATTAAAGAGACATTTGGATCAGAGCTATTTTCGTATTAAAGCACTCTTTTACCGCCTAATAAGCAGTCCTTACCTCCTTATATTTTATCACGAAAACAATTACAAACTTAGCTGAATGAACTTAGTTTATAAACATTCTTTTCGATATCAATGGCTTCTCTGATCTTAAACTTATGACGTCAATTTACTCAAGTCTGATTCATAGTTAGCCGTCTTAAGACCACAACAAGCATCTGAATTTTCAGTTGTTCACCTGTGTGTGTTCTTGTTTGTATTGGAAATTTCATTTGTGAGAATACTTGCTCCCACTTATAAGTTGAACTAAAGGTCGGCAATATGGCAAAGCCAATTTTTTTCAAAGATGAAAACTTCGGAAAAAGTGATGCCCAACCTGTTGATATCGTGCATTTTTTATACACATTTTTTATGTGTATATACATAGGCAGTTATGTGTATAAGATCCATGGTAATCGAACTAAACTCTTGTTCTTAATAACTATTTTCAATTTTTTTCATTCTCCATATGTTTGTTTGATTTTTACGTACTGTACTCTATTTTCGCCACTAAAGCGTGTCAAATTGGTTACCCGGTGACCCGCGGGCCATAGGTTGCCGACCCCTGTAATAGTCAATTCTCTTTAGCATGCATATGCATGCCGTGAAAACATTACTCATCACGACACAACAAGCTTCCACCCGTTTGTGCAAAATCATAAGTTTAGATCGCTGAAGGTTTCGCGTAGTTTACTGCATACAAAGCTTACACAACGTTTAAAATTTGTTTTCTTTTTTGTGGTTCTAACTGTGAACAACAAACTGTATATGATAATAATATTTGATGCCCAAGTGGATGGGTGCTGATATATAATGCCGTGACCAAAGCGTACATTGCGCAAGTATATCGGATGTCAGAAATAATTTTTTTTTAAATTGCTGTCACTTTGACAGACATTTTTACAAAACCTCACATCACAAATGACAATAGTGTTTCAGCTGCGCTTGGTTTTGCACTGTACACGGTACAGTATTTTCTCCGACTTTTACTATGTCTGTGCGACAAGACATTATAAAACGCATCATTACGGAACATGAGATTTAACCCTATGAATACGATACGGAAGAGACAGATCAATCGAGCAAATATCGTGCACAAGATGAGCGAAGACCGAGAAAACAATGCCAAAATCACTCAAAAACTCAAATGTTGTTAGAAGTTTTCTTCGATTATCGTAGTGTCGTGGACTATGAATTCGTTTCGTAGGGCCCAACTGTTAACCAGGACTAATATTTGATTCTGTGGATCACTTTGAAGGCAACGAAATAAACTTGAAATAATAAATGGATTTAAAAAAGAAAAAATGAAATTGGTCTTACTTTTTGAACATAGTAGCATGACCCGTACACCAATATACGATTCAAGATGAAAAAATGCTATGAAAATTGATTTTTATACCCTACGTGCGAATGCATGCAACGCCCAGACGGACTTGAAATGGAATTACTTTATATTGTTATATACATTGTCTGTCCGTCTGTCCGCCTAAAGTCCCAACGTGTACCCTTACCTTACATATCGTCAACCTACCTACATATTGCAACGTTTTGGGTTAGTTTGAAGAAATTCGTTACAAGAACGAACGAAATGGTTCGGATCAGATCACCTTTTTGACCACTTTTTTATTTTTGTATAGGCAAAAGCATACCGATTATTAGACAAAATGTTTTCAAAATGAATCAAAAAAATTTTAAATGTTTAAAATTTGTTTTTCTCATCTCTACATATTATTCTTACTAACTAAACGAGTAGTCTTCGCGACTTAATCTCTTGTACAACATGACATGTTCGACGTGCTATTCTTACTTGCAAAGAGACAGAAATCATTGAGATCATTTTTTATAGTTTCTTAATAAATCAATTAAAAAATTTACGCTTTTCTATGTTAAACAGGATTTATGAAAATCCTTTCAGTTATCGAATGAAAGATAAAACATTTGTCCTGCCATTTGTTTAACATCCAATAAACATAAACGAGTATGAAATGCTTTATGAAACTGTCAACGTGTCATATTTTTACAGAGACAGGAAAAATATAAAAATTTTTTTATTATTAAAATTGAGAGGATATGAAAAGGTTTTCAATTCACTAACCTTGCATACCGAAGTCACAGATTAGGCTAACAAAATCAATACCGTAGTATAATAATAATATTTACGAAACGAGAATGTACGGAGAGAAAACAAATAAGAAAATTATGTTCGGCTATGACCGAATCTTCTATATCCATCATCTTAATATTCGGTTCCAGTTGTGTCTATTACCCACACGTGTCATTAAGGGCGTGAAGAGTTTAAAAAGGCCAAAGAAAATAAAATTTCATTATTTTATAATATTGAGAGAGGCGCGCAGATATGCATATGAACTGTACGACAACTCGCACAATATATAAATTTTTATTGTTGTAATTTATGAATAGCGAGAAAAAAATTCGACTATTGATCACGAATAAAAATACTTTCCTTTGCTTCGTTGTTGCCAACGTTCTGATGAAATGAACATACCCGCATCCTTTGTTAGCAGGTATGAAAATACACTCTCGCCTTAATGTACTAAATAGTATTGCTATGCCTATATTCTCGATACTAACCTTCCCGTGTTAAATTTATAAAAAAAAAAACTTAACCATTACAGGCACTTGAAATTCTGATCATCTGACGTCTGTTATTTTATCACTTTTATACGATAACGCAAGCTAACAATCTCGCCTAAATAATTTCCGATTATCGACATGGAGTTATCAGCAATAAAAAAAAAGTATTGAAATATCCTGCTTTCCTTATTTTATGCGTCTTTCTTATTATCTCTCTTTTCCAGCATTTGCTCTTCGTCTCCGAATCTTTGCAATGCACAAACGACAACAATGCGTATAACAGATCAGATAAGCGAACATAGCATGTTTTCAATTAAAAATAAAACTGAATACTTAGTACAAACTTATCCTTCTGTAGCGCATTTCGTATACTATAAACACCATGAATTTTCTTACAAATCTGCGAAATGTTGACGCGTTTGTGAAACTGATATTAGAAAATAAAGCGAAGTTTTCCATTATTTTACTTCATTCCCAACACGCAATTTGTTTTGACTAAATTAAAAGGTTGCCTGGGTTTCAAAGAATACAAAAACTTTTTTTTCTAATTTTTATACCCTACTCGGGTATATTAAGTTTGTGGCGGGTGCATGCTACACCCAGAAGAGCTGTACCTTTTATTATACTGATCGATTTAAAATCACTTTCTGAACCACCCGCTGAATAGGTTTAAGCTGGTCTGTCGCTTTGTCCGTCTTGTTTTCTCCAGCTCGCAATTTCTAAGATATTTTGATCAAATTTGCTACACTGATGTATTGTGGCCCAAAAACAAAAGCTGTTGAAAACAGTTCAGATCAAATCTCTTTTTCGATCACTTGCCATATAACATCTTAGTTTCAAAAGCCCTTATATGGATTTCTGTAGGGTTCTGTAGGATGTTTAATGATGGGCCGCAGTCCATTGTAATGCTTTTGCTTGTTAATCATATAAAAGAGCAAATATTAGAAATTAACTTTTATTGCCACTTAAAGACTTATTTTTATCCAAAATCAGTTATTTGAGAGGCAGTGGGAAGTTCATAAACTTATCCTGTCCTATTCATCCTTTTATATTCATTTTATATATCAACTGATTTTATTGGGAAATACTAAAAATGATAAATTTTTTTCATAAGATTTTTTCGAAATAGGACATTATACGAAAAGTAATCGTAAAATTGGCCTAATTCAGTCTATAATATTTTCATTCCTGGAACAGAAGAAATCAGTGAACTATGTTTGATGAGAATATCTCGAAAAATGCAATCTGCTACACATAGGCTGCACAAAAAACACATGAACACACATCGCACGGATAGAAGCTGCAATCGATCCAAATAATTATATATATATATATATATATATATGTGTGTATATACATATATATATATATATACAAGTTATTTTTAATGTTGCATATGTTCGGCTTAAATGAGAGTGATATAGTATGCAAATGTGGTTAAATAACACTACAAACGCTATATTAAACTAACAACTACGTAAATCTGAGCAAGAAGCAAACGAAAACATCTTAGTTGGCCAAGACCGATCATTAAATATCCCAGACGACTTCGCATAGTCTATTTTCGTGATGCAATACCGAAAATAATACTTCCACGTAGAAACAAGCTGTTCATGTAAGCCCTTATATGGAGAGGGGTTTAAAAAGTAGAATGGTTTTATCGACCAATTTTTATCATGAACTATTCAAAATTAGGCCTTTTTGTGCCGTAAAAAGATTTACTTTTCGCAGCAACGGTTATATGAGAGTGAGCTAAATAAAAAAGCTTTATCTAACCCAAATTTATCACATCTATTTAAAAATGTCGAACTATTGTTGAAATTTTGAAAATGATATTTTTTCCCCATAAATAACGGCTTTTTGAAAATAAGACGTTATATGGTCAAATCCATGTTCAGTAGGGTCTATGCTTAGCTCGTAACTAGTCAGTGTATGAAATTTTGTGAAAATATCCCCCAAATTGCACTCTATAAATGAACAACTATCAGGCAGACAGGTGGACAGGCAGGAGAAAGATGACCCAATTTTAAATTCTTCTAAAGGTATTCCATACATCTGTAAAAATTTAATCTACTCTATGCCACAAGTAGAGCAAATAACCAAAGTATTTTGATTACCATAAAAGTTTGTCAGTTAATGTGCCTAAGAAGAATGTCTTACCAAGTTTCTCTAAAAAACCATAACAAGTTTCTATTAAAACATATTTTTATGATTCTGCGATATGCGTTAAAGTTAATTTAAAAAGTTTCCTTCTTTTCACTTTTAAAAAACATATGTGTTTGCTTACATAAATACTCAAGCAGATATTTATCCGCTTTCGGGTACAAGTTAGTGCTTACCTACATACATATATGAGAGTTGAACGTAACTTTTGAATCCACTGTCGTTCTTTTTTCAAATATTTAATGACTTTTTATTTGAAAAAGAAAGAAAAAAAGCAAACTCAAGTGTTTTTTTTTTCTTTTTTGCCTATTCGTTTCTCAGAGATAGACTGCAGACAAAGTCGACAGGAGAAAAGTCAGTTTATCACTTGAGCTAATCATTTATTCGCTAATACTTTGAAATTTTTCACTTATAAGCGAAGAAAGAGAGTTCACAAGATTTACCCTTCCTTGCAGGATTGCGAATGTATTTAACCGCTTTCATCCGTCCGTCTAATTTTGCTTGAATAAGCGTGCATCCTGACTGGAATAAGCAATAATTTGAAAAAATTTCACGAAAACAGAATTTTCCAAAGATTTATTGATTTTAAATTTTACAGAAATATGGACCGGACCTTCTAAAGTTCAATACACAATCATTGGTGAACAGCCTGAAAGACAGACACGAATGAAAAGGTACTTTATTCAAGTTCCAAGCTTCCCAGTCCAAGGCCCCTTGAATATTACCGCTCTTAAGGCTTATTATTATTTTTGAAGCCTAACATTAAGGGATAATATCACCTTACGTTCACCAAAATCATGATAAATTTTCAAAATTTATATAACAAAATACAAAAAATTGGTTTATATGCTGGTTTTTACATGTGCATGTGCAAATATTAAGATACAAAAAAAAAATGCCTTCAAGTCTTTTTGAGAACAAACGAGGCGAAGAGGCGACAAGAGGCGTAAAAGTCCTCTCAAAACAATATTTTCTCTATCTATCGTCTCTAAGCACTCTTCAAAATAAGGCTTCGTATGGGACATGGATTGAAACAGTCGTCCGATCCCAACCATTTTCAACAGCTCGCTTCCCTCCTCGGACGTACCAAATTCCCTCAAAATGCCACGATTACGAAATTACGACTTGTTTTGTGTTGCATACAAGACGGACAGATGGATGGACAAGCTTACGATAGAAGGCAGACCCAACCCAAGTGGGTCTCGGTGTTACATATGACCGCGCAAAGTTAACATGTTCTTGTAGCAAAAGTTGTGTAAGGTATTGTTACGAAATTCGCTTTTCTCGATACGATTCGTATCAATAGATCTTCACACCTGCACGTTTTCACTTCAAGGGACATTTATTTACAATCAATTTGTTTAAGGATATTTACAGCTTGACAGCATTCTTAACGTAAGCCTTCTTTTCAACTTAAATTCGGTTTTCCGACTGACTGTCCCTCCGCAAATATTCTGTTTATATACATTTTTAGAAGCATATTACTATCGCCTAACTTCATGACTTCATTTTTAATCCGTTAATCCGCGTTTCCACTAATCTCTTTCGGCGGTCGGCAGCTGCTTGAGGCGCCACGGCTTTGCACACGGTTTTTCCCATTCTCGGAAATTTTTTGGAAAAGTCCGTTAGTTGGTATAAACTGGATTTGGGATTTCCGTAACAATACAATAATAAAAATTATAGTTAACAGTAATTAAATAGTCGGCTTGATCTATAACGAACAAAACAAGTAATGGGTACGCAGATGAATAAAGTCTGCGATAAGTAGAAACCGCCAATACAATAGAACCCGGCAATTCTCAATTTCGCTTCATGACAACTGTGAAAATGTGAACGCCTTGAAGAAAGTGACGTCGATTGATTTCCGCAAAAGTAGCCGGGTAAGAACCGCGACTTAACAAGTTAGTCTTCGCAGGCTTAAATTTCATTGGGGCAGCTCGTAGCTATTGTGAGTATTCCGCCGGTTGAAGCATAACACTTACCGATTGGCCACACAGATCCACCTCACCTGCGGCCACCTGCCTTCGTCATTCATTTTCTTAATTTCTTCTTCTTCCTGGCCGCCACAGTATTGCAAGAATAATGAGCATTCCTTGAGTGATTGGTCATTTAAAGAACAAAAAAAAATGACCAGTTAATGAACGTGAACTTTGGAGAGGCCATGAAATCCATAAGTCATTTTTACGTTAGTGCATGCTCACCCCCATACTGTATTTATCCGATGCTTCGCATGTATAGCGCTGCCTTATCCTATCCTTAAACTACACATCCGCTAAATTTGGTTTTTTTTTTAAAATCATGCTTACGCCTTCGAAATTTTGCACACACATCCTTGATCCTTGACACATCCACATCCTTATGCTCAAAAACGAATCTGTCTTCTTTCTTGTCAGTCACTGTTGGGAGTTAAACATATTTAAGTAAAGCGAAGAAAAAAGCAATGTTTTCTTTATTGTTGATTGAATACGTGGACGACGACGAGGATTTTGTGAATATGCGGTAATCGAAATGTATACGTGTAAATAACTATTTGTCTATACTTTTATATATACGGTGTGCGCGTATAAATATATGTTTAACCTCTTTTATGATATACTCATGATATACTCCTGAGTGCATGTGCGAACATGCAAGAACATGTCATAAAATAGCATAGTTCGACTCTGAAGTTGCAAATCTAACATTTTTTTTATAGTTTTCCTTTCTTTCTATGCACTTGTGAACGTAACGTTGAATTAATTTTTTTTGATTTCTTTCAATATTCAAAATTATGGAAGAGATAATGATACTGGTTTGGATATAAGATGATCCAAATCATATCCAGAGGAATGATGATTTTCATTTTGAACTCAATGGATAGAAAAATATGGTCTTGAGCCATAACTTCCTTCCGCAATAAACAAAGTTTTAAAAGCTAATGGCAAAAGGAATCGATTTTACAAGAACCAAAGTTTTTGCTTGGAGTATGAGTTCAATATGATGAGATAATTTTAAATTTTGTGTAGCTTAAAGCCCTTGTTGGCTCTATTTGGAAAATACATGTCCGAAATAAGAAAATGCAAAACATTAAGTTCACAATGAAGGCAGACAGTTGTTTAACTGGCATGCCATGCCCCTCGGCCATCGCGCGTAGCACATGTGCATAACACTCAACCATTCTCAAACACTTTCTTATTTCCGATTGGATTCTTTGCTAATATAATCACATTGATCAATAAGTCTCGGGATTGAGACATGAACGTCGTCCATAGCAAAAAATGCCCATCATTTCTAGATAACACATTACTCAATAAGCTCGTAGGATCGTCCAAAATATACAAGAACTTTTAAGCCAAATTCCATTTTAAACATTAACATAGTGTTCTTCAAAAACAGTACATTCACTCGAAAATTTCACCTTCATTTCTATGTTCCTCTTAGATACCGATTTGTCCTATCTTCCAAAATACACCCCATTTTCGGAGATCACGTCTTCATTGGAGGCAAATCTTTTTCTGGCGAGCGTTTTTTTTTTCCTGCATTCGAACACGTGGCTAACTAAAGCTGAATCAGTTGAAAGAGAAATGCATGCAATGTTTGTGAAAGAGCATTTCCTTCGTCTTCATTTGGATCCGTTGCACTAATAATGCTGTGTAAATATGCTATAAAATCCATTATTGAATCGATGTCCCTTTTCAAGGAAGTTGTAAGCATGCACAACCCAAAACACAGACGTCATAATCTTCCCAGTCGACATTTGCTTTTTTAGTTGTTTCGGACGTCCTTTCCCAGTTGCTTACTCACTCGGCTGGCTACCGTTTTGACTCGAAGACGCAATGATGAATCCATAGATCGTCTTTTGCTACATATCGCATGAAAAAGTCTGTTGGATTCCGCTTATATAGAACCAAGCAGTTGTTGCTTTCGATCAAAAGTGAGCAAACGTGGTGGCATCCACTTCGAACAAAGCCTTCTCATGAGCGAAAGTACATACAAAATAGTAAATACACTACCCTCTGATATCATTAAAGTGTCAGATATCTCACGCAACTTCACTTCTCTGCCTTCCAAAACGATTTTGAGCATTTTTTCTATATTTTCTGGAACAGCGAACCACTCCTCTTCTCGTTGAAGTACCCAAGAAACACTTGCCTTCGCTTTACTCTAGCGGTATTTTTCCCCATTAAAAAGCAATGCTTTATCAAGGCACGAAATTCCATTGTTTTGAAAATTGCAAAAGTAGCGAGACTCAAACGTGTAAACTGATCCTCTCTAAAAATCATATGAATTCGTCGACAGTGGCGGAATCTACACATCATTCTGCGAACTTACTGAGCGATGGGCTAGCGCATCCAATCCTCACGCGATACCTGTTTATATGGCTTCCGATTTCAATCATTTGTTGATTGCGAACGTAGTGCACGCCCAAAACAAATGCTGAAAAGCAAAATTGCAAAAGATAGCCAGCTGATATCGTAAGAATAGCGGAAGTCGGTGCATTCAATATTTTGTTCGGAAATTTCCTCATCAAATACTAAATATTACACAATGTTTACAAAAACACATGTGAATGTATAGAGTGCCTGGAAAAGGACTGAATGAGTCTCCATAACGAGAAAGATATGTGATCGGCAGTTAGCCACTTAGGAAGCGGGCGATAAGATGTGAGCAGAAAAAGTTTGCAAATCAGCAGCGAACGCACCCATCATAAGCAATTTGGTTCAATTCTCATTTAAGAGTTAAAAGGAATATCGACAAAAATGCGAAGCGATAAACCTGATTATTGAAGAGACAGTTTTGGGAAGATTTTTAAAAAAGTTGTTATCGATAAACTCTTACCTTCCCTTACATCGTTTGAAACTACAATTAAGAACTGCACAGAGAGCCATATATTTCAAGATCTCGGTTGACGTTCGGACTTTAAAAGCACAAAATATTCAGCCGTGTTTGCCACGTGCTCGTTTCATATTGACGACGATGGGATATTTTGTCCAACATAGACAATAACGAATATTTCCTGCATTTATAATCAGATGAAAAAGATTTCAATAGAAGAAGACAACTACAAATTTTTGGTACTTCTTAAGCGATGTTAAAAACTATAAGAAAACATACTTTTGACGTCATACCACAGACCATCGCCAAACTCACCCATGTAAGCAAAATATTAAATCAATTAGGGAACGTTGGATAAGTTCACGTTTGTGACACAATCCTTAAGGTCTACGCATCAACATAAATTATCTCACTCAGTTGTACCACAAGCGTACATTACATGGCTTTATGGAGTTTTAAATATCACGATATATTTCTTTGCCAAAGAAATTTCATTCGCGGCAAGCATGACTTTTTCGCTTAAACCGTGGTGAGACGTGATGAACGCAGAGCAATCGTAGCGGTACGTTTTGAAAACCTCAAGTAAAAGATAAAACTGAAACTCATGGCCCCTACATTCGGAGAGTTCAGTAACAACTAGGGAGAGCAGCCAACAGCCATTGATTCGATTGAGCCGCAAAAGCCAAGCATTGCTATAAGAATTGTGACATCGTACACGTACATGTACACAGTTCGATCCCACATAACAAAACTGGTTTAGGGAATGGTAGAAGGTACGTGTTACAATTTGCTACCGCCCGGACTACTGCTAACCGAACATTGCTACTTCTAATTAGCACTGGTTGAGATCCGTTACTTAAGGTCTGATTGAGAACGATTTACAGCCTTATGAAGAGAACTAACTTGTAGATAACACCAAAAGGACAGCTGAGCATTTCGTATGCAATTCGCAATAGGTTCCAAAATGCAAGGAGTAGTGAACAACAGTGAGCAATGTTTTGAAGAAAATGCCTGTGTATCCTCTGTAGTATTAATAATAAAAGCAAACTTCTTTTTTGTTCTATGAGAGTTGGTTTGTTTTGTGCATTTGTGTGCATACTATTTGTGGTGCGAATTTATATGGATGTATGCAACATCCAACACCCTTGATTTACTATACCGTTACTTAAGCTTGTCTGTCCGTCTGTCCACCTTATTTTCTTGTGTTCTACATACAGATCACAAGTTTTGCGATATTTTGATGAAATCTGGTACGCTGACATTATCCTAAGGACGAACACTACTGAAAATGTTTCGGATTGGACCACTTGCTCGATCGTTTGCCACGTAACACCTTATTTTCAAAAATTGTTATATGAATGTAGCTGTAGGGTGTTGGATGTTGTAGTTATTTCATTGATTTCAAAGACATGAACCCGGTGCGAATTAATTAACGATCGTATCAGTAGAAAATGAGAGAAAGAAACGTTTTTTTTAATTATTGCAGTTTGCTCTACAACCAAATAATCGAGAATATCGAATAAGAATTTCGCTGCAAGAGTAGGGATGTCTGTCAACAATTTGA
This sequence comes from Glossina morsitans morsitans, assembly GCA_001077435.1. Lineage (NCBI taxonomy): Eukaryota > Metazoa > Arthropoda > Insecta > Diptera > Glossinidae > Glossina > Glossina morsitans. The sequence continues at coordinate 15,260 of CCAG010016106.1, read as the reverse complement.
TTAACATATTTTTCCAAATTTTGCGAAAAGAATGAACGTAACTGTTGTTCATATAGCAGATGTTGTGCATCACGTACGACTCTTCATGTGACAGCTTTCTGATGAGGAAAAAGTATCATGAATTATTAAAAAAAAAAAAAAAAACACTTTTACTAAAAAGTAAAATGTCAGGTCGTTTGTGACACTCTTTTAAGCACATCCTTCATCTCTGTGAGATTAAACGGAAGGCAAGTTGGATATGAATGAATATTTTTTATAAATAATTGCTATACAGATACACTTACACAATCAACAATGTAACGGTATTTTCCGAAAAAAAACACGGTGCAGAAGAAAACAAGAGATTTTTTTTTTTGTATTCATCTAAAGTCCGTTTAATTATTTTAAGCAAATAAAAAAAAAAAGTTTTAAATTAATTGACTCTCCAGCACTTGGCCGCAAAACATTTTTCAAACAAATTTACAAAAAGAAAGATAAAATTTTGTACAAATTTGTGTAAAATGTGACTGTTTAAATCCTACACCACTTGTGGTACGGGACATATCAGCTTTGTGCGGACGTATATAGCAGGGAGAAATGCTTGAGATACCATTTATTATACCGATCGATTCAGAATCATTTTCTAAATCAATTTAAGCCTGTCTGTCCGTCTGTCCACCTGTCTATATATTTCTGTGTTCAAGCTGCAGCTCGCAATTTCTAAGATATTTTGATCAAATTTAGTACACCGATGTGTTTTGACCCATGGACGAACAATTTTTGAAAATGATTTGGATCGGTCCACTTCATTGATCATTTCCCACATGTAACGACTTATTTTAAAAGGTCGCCATATGGAAAAATATTGCAATTTTCAAAATTTCTCGACGAAAGTTGCTAAATAATAGTATTTCGGCTTTCTAAATCAGTGGGGAAAGGTTGGACCGGCTGGATCAGTTTTTGACCCCCTGTCATATAACGATAGCTGAAGGTCATACGGCAAAGAGCTTCATGATGAAAATCACATCATAATAGTAATTGAAGAAAAAAAGAAATGAAGCCTTCGAAATCGGGACCATCCCCGCCTATTTTTTGGATTGGACCCTATATAAGGATTTTAACAAAAAATTTGGTTTTTTAGAGCAGAAAAATGATGAAAATTGATTCATAATTTGATATAAAAATTAACCGTGCTGAACACATACCTAAATCTGTACATTTTGGGCACAACCGTTCTTACGAAAAGTAAGCCTTTGTTTGCAAAGTGACGTAGTTTTTAATATACAGTTCTATGATAATAAGTTCATGTGAAAACAGCGTGTAATTTTTGTGTTCTTTGGCAAAAATACGAATTGTAAGGTGTAGGGATGTAGGTATAGTCGGCCTCGCCTGGCTATAATTGTTTCACTTGTTTTTGGTTAAGTTATTCCAAATTTTGAAACTCGATCGAACTCAAAATTCTTATCCCACACATGTGGACCAAGAAAACTGAATATAATTACAGTTTGATATTCTATGAAGAATAGTTTTAATAAAATATTCTTTCCTTCTTTGGTAACTCTTAATTGCTGTCTAATATACATACATAATCCATTCATAATTAATTAAAACTTGTTAACGTTCACTTAATGTAAACAAATTGCTTTAATAATTAGCTGTAAAGTACCGATATTTGTTTTATGCTCGCACATTAAACTTAATTAGTTAAGCCGCACACTTAAAGAGATGAATAGCAACAGACCAGTGTATATAATCAACGCCGTCTACATGATAGCATGTCATGCTATTTATAAAAAAAAAAAGAAAAAAAATTCTATAGCCCCACCTCAACGGGGAATATGTAACACATATTTTACCATTAAACACGAAAAACAACAAAAATGATATGCATTTTGGACTGAATGCTTTAATTTCCGTTACTTGGAATTTTTATATTTTTTGTTTTTAACCCTATTCTAACCACGACAGATCTTTGACTCTGATTTGATTGTTTGTTTATTTGCAACATTTTTTATTTTAATTTCCAATGTTTACATTATCGCATATACATTAACAAGTAAGAACACTGCAATGGGCCCCGGGCCACCATTAAATACTCTACAACACCCCTTTACTTAACGACTTTTCAAAATAGGATGTTACATGAGAAGCGGTCAAAATGGAAGAGGGTTCGTCTTTCGGCCAAGCCACGTTTCAACAAAATTTCTCAAAAATCGCAACCTATTCGTTGAATACAACGAAACAAGACAGCCGGACAAACAGAGAAACTTAGATCGATTTGCAATCATTTTCTATTTAGTAAAAGGTGGGTCTGTCTCATGTTCATGGTGTTGTATATATCCGCGCAAACTTGATACACCGTTGTGCCACAAGTAGGGCAAGTTATGAAAAGTATTTATAAATTTGGAGTTAGTTACGATATCAGAATTAAGCCTTTTCGAAAAATACGTTTTACTATAGCACGATGAGGCTCACAAACGCGTATTCGGAAAGGCATACGTCATCTTGAACAGAAAGTACACAATTGAGGATAAAATTTGAGACAGCAATGCGTGGAAGAACTGTGCATTCCATTTCAGTAACCACAGCAGGTCAGTCGATAATGTCTTTCACGAATCACGAACAGAAACAAAGTTTATGCGGAACATGCATCAAGAAATACATTTTTTCTTACCTTTTGAAAACCTATGGTCACTCCTAATAATATATATGTTTTTACGTAGCTCCTTTGGATAAATAAATTTATTTAAACCATCAACAAAAACAATAATATTTTAAGAACTCCCAGGATTCTCATAAGTGCATGAGAGGTACGTCATGGTATGACGCATTATAAAAACACTTGGTACAATTAGGGTTAATGCAACCTTGCAAGCGTAATAGGTTATGACAGCAATTGCATGCATGTTTGGCAGAACCTTAAAGGACCTTTCCCACTCGGGCAACAATCAGTAGATAGCGACAATAGCGACACTATGCTATTTTTGAAAAATGTTTATAGTCTTTAGAGCATATATTATGCCAGCATTTCAGAGACCAATTGTTTGCTATACGCGATAAATTATGTCGTTTAGAACACCCTCGCTAAGCTATGACCCTCCATGCCTATATAGATAAGGAGAACATCTAAAGTCTGCGGATTTGTGGCGGATATTTGAGACGTCTAGTAAAACTAATAGATTGGCTATGGGAATTATAACAGTTAGGAAACCTATATGGTTTGATCTAAAGCCATATGACAGCCGGAGTTTCTTTTCACTTATGCTTAAAAACGAGTCGCTTAAGTCAAAATTTACATTAAACAAAAAAATTCTATAAACCTTAAATTTTCGATAATCCTTAGCTGCTTCACTGGTTGTGATGAGCGGCAATCGCTTGAAATCAGAAATGAAATATGAACCAGCCATTAAACTGCAAAACAGGCAGAATTACGTACAAAAACTTTAATGTATTTCTACCTAACTGTTATTTAAAAAGTTTAAAAATTTTAATGCACCATGGGTAAGAACCAATTTGCATACGAACAAAATGGTTAGCCACCATTAAATGGATTTGATGTTGTACGTCGGTCAAGTGTATGTGTACACGCACCAGTGTATGCGAAGCAATTTTATAAACAGAATGACGTAATTAATTTCACCTTTATTCGTTGTTTGTTGATGCAAATAGCCAGAGTAAGTGACTTTCGTACGCAGATTGTGTTTGAAGCCAATTATGGCTTTTCGAGTTGTTTTTAAATACGATAATCAGATTAACTAAACCAGTTAGTATATATATAACCACAATAATAATTAAATCTTTGCAAAGGAAAAATTATAAATAGATTCTAAGCAAAATAAACTGGACAGAAGCCGTATAATAGGGTAAGAATAGAAATCATACCGAAACGTTGTTATTGTAAGCGTAGAATAAAGAAATGACTTAATTAAATAGAAATTCATTGCAGAACGTTACAGAGCCCACATATAAAACAAGTAAAAACATTATAGTCAGGCGACACCTACTATTACATACCCTATACCACTTCGACTAGTACAGTTATTCGCTAGTTTTCGAACTAATACACCAAAAAGTACCCATTATTTTCATGCAAAGCCATAATTTTCATTAAAGCCCGCATGCTGGAAGATTGGATTTTCTCTCCACATAAGACTTTGCATTTCGTGACAACGCCAATGTAAATAGGGATCATAAAAAATAGATCTATGTGATCCAAATTCCCTACCGTCGATTTTTTTCGCTGAAACGCTCCTATGAATTATTAAGATATCATGAAATATGTTAGGAGTGAGGCCAGAAATAAACCCATTTGCTTCAAATTAGGTCCACTTAATTTTTTTTGTATAATTACTATCATGAGCAAATTTTCATTAAAAAAACTACAAATAGGGCTTCACCATTAAAAGCTTTTGTTTCCGCACGAGAGGGCATCCAAAAATTTGCCACAACCGGTCCAATGTTTTCGCGCTAATTTAATATGCCGAAACTACCTAGTCACCTTTGCCGAGAAATTTTAAAAATTGCAATTTTTTCCCATATAACGACTTTTCAAATTAGTGTGTTATATGTGCGGTGGCGACAAAGTGTATCGATCCAAATCAGCTTCGTTCGTCCTTAGGCCAAAACATGTTAGTGTACTAAATTTCATCAAAATATCTCAAAAATTGCGGCCCGTAGCTGGAACACATAGACAGACATCAGATGGACAGACGGACAGACAGACAGGCTTAGATCGATTTAGAAAATGATTCTCGTTTAGAAAACGATTCTGAATCCATCGGTATAATGAAAGGTAGGAACACCTTAAGCCATTCCAGGTATTGCATACGTTCGCACTAACTTAATACAAAAGTGGTGTATGGTACAAAAAGGCATGCTTGCGTTGCGGCATACCTTAATACTACAACTACCGCGTGGGTGAATAAAACCTTTTTGAACTTTTGAGTTTGAAAAGAATTGTTTGAAAACTTGTAAAGTTCCAAAATTTTTTGATGATTTTTATTTCTATGAAAAGACAACTTTTCTCTACAGTCGCAAAAATGTATATGTATAGCTAAAATTGACACAAACAATTCTTGATCGATGAAGAATATGAGGTTAAAACTTAACAATGAGCTCTCGATACACACGTCTACATCAACAAAAACCATCGACAGGTATTTCATATTTACTTTTATAACTTTTCCACCCGTGAAGGTATTTCTGAAAATCTGCCACCCAGATGTTCGCTGGCACCATCTCAAAATTCAATCCAAAATTGACCTTAAAAGAAAACCGACATTACCCTTCGACCATCCCCGTAGTAAATACTGCATTTTCGCTTAGTAACAAAACCATTGTGTGATGAATGGAAAAATACTTTGATGAACCAAATTTAGAACTTTATATAGTACGGTGCCTTATAATAAACGATTTTAATTTTTGAAACAACTCGATTTTAAGCACATGCTTCCACAACGGCAAAGAGTGAGACGCACAAGTACACAGCCGTTTCTGACAATGCAGCTAAACGATTGTGCTTCTCATGCTTTTGTGTCCTTTTCAAACTGATCGATAACTAACAGAGAACACTTTAAGCAATATATAGTATGAATTTTACTTGACTCTCTGAATAAAAAAAACAAGTAAGAAAACTACATTCGGTCTTCAACGAATCTTTTATATCCATCACCATTATCCTAACAAAAAAGACAAAAGAAATAAAAGAAGTAAACTTCCATGCTCTACCATACAGTGTGGACGCAGCTGATTTTTTCTATATTTGAAATAAAATTTTTGTAGCATAAGCGTGTGGGCGGTGTAGACACGTCCTTGGAAAAAATTTAAATCACTTCCAAATTTTCGTCCAAATTCGTAGGCGATATCTTCATGTATAAGAAGTGATGCACTTTATGGGATTTTTGAAGTTGGTTTCTGCTCCTTATAAAGGTATTAAAAATTAAATTTTGATAAACTATAATATTGGGCAGGCGGCATCGCCCACAGAATATGCGCTTCAATTTTTGTACATTTATCTTGAACGAAAAACAGTCTCTTGCTCCTTTTGCAAAATAGAAGTGTTCTCCATTTATATAGTACGGTGGACGTGAACTCCGACCGATTTGGCCCATTTTCAATAACAACCTGCGTGCAAGAATGTCGAATGTTCCTACCAAATTTAAAGTCGATAGCTTCATTTTTGCGATCAAAATTACAGTTGACATTACACAGACGGGCAAGCTGACATGCTTAAATCGATCTATAATTCGATGCTGGTCAACAATATATATACTTTGTGGGACCTCTGATGCTTCCTTTTGAGTGTTGCACCGGTTTTGACAAAATGAATATACCGCTCATCCTTCCCGAGATCACTGTGCCTAATAACGTCATTCACTCATTTCCTTAATGACACAACAAAAATTATATATTCTTCTTATGCATAATTCCATTAAAGCATATTTTCATGGCAGTTTTTATTTTGAAGGGCGCGAAAAATTTAATGTGGTCTAAATTTAGCAAACGTAGTCTATTTTTCAAGGATTTTATTATTTTCCAATTATTTCCGTCATAATGAACCACAAATTAGAGATAGAAGGGCTAGCTTTCATGAGGGCCACCATACGTATATGGTGCGGTGTAAATAATCGAAATTCCAAAAATGGTTCATTTACTAACGACCAATTTTGATCATGAAACAGTAAAAATTAGAGAATTTTTGGCAGGTTTTTTTATTACAAACCTTATAGGGACTACGATTCAAAAAATTGACCTAAATGGTCCAAGTTATTATTATGAACGGATCTTTACTGAGAAAGTATTGGAAATTAAAGCTTTTTATCATATAAAGATTCAGTTTCCATTGGAAGAGTTATATGACAAGGGCTTCCAAAGGGCTTCAAAAGGCTTCCCCATCCGATCCAAAGTGTTTACACTTATTTATAAACCCGAAAGGTTGTTACCAAGTGATTTTTGTCGCGATCTTTCTGAAAATTGAACTGATCTCAAAAATGGCGGCTTATGGGTTGTACACAAAAATTAATGGGCAGACATCAAACGGGCAGAGAAGCTTAAATCGATTTAGAAAATTATTCCGGGTCGGTCGGTATGATGAAAAATGGGCCTATTTCAAGTCCTTCTAGGTGTTGTGACAAATGTCGGCAGAAACTTAATATATAATGCAGATTGTAACGATCAAGCTTTCAAATATTTCGATGATGGTGGTGTATAAAAAAGGAAACCGATATTTTACAAATACCTGGACTTTATCTGAAATTCAGGACAAAAATATGAGTAAACTTTTGTATACGCATTTATATTTTTTTTTTTTTTTTTTTTGCTGATTTTTAGACATTTTTTTTTTTTACAGATTTTGTCTGCTGGCTTGGTGATAGTGATGGTCTTTATAAACAAAAAATATATACCTTTCCGATATTTAAATTTTGTAGATATTTTTATAGAAAATTTATGGTTTTTTTTTTGCTTTTTTTTCGGCAGGTTTATTGTTACCAATTAATATATATGTGAACAGGGCATTATTTCTCTCTCATCATTTGACTGTAAAAAGTAATGCGATAATCTTTCAAGTTCAAGCTAATTAAACATAAATAATGCATAAGCGAGAGAGAACAAGGACAACAGCAACAACAACAACAACGACAAGAAGAACAATAAATTGCATATGTTGTGCATCCTGCAGGTTTATTGGAACAAATAAATCACTTGAAATTTATCTTTATCTGTTTTATAGCTTTGAAAGTAATCCAAAGGTACGCTAATACGCTGGTATACTCTCCAATTTCTTTATCTAATTAAGTAGAACAATATAATCACTTGAATGAGCCAATTGATGATGTATTTAAGCATCCAAGTATTACACATTCATTTTATATTTGGGTGTGTGTGTGTGTGTGTGTGTGTGTGTGTGTGTGTGTGTGTGTGTGTGTGTGTGTGTGTGTGTGTGTGTGTGTATGTGTGTGTGTGTGTGTACGCACCAAAGATCATAGGGATTATTACATATTCAGTCAAATGGAATTAATTGCCAAGTACGTGCGCACAAACCCCCACACATTAAAAGAGGAATACGTGATTAAGTTCGCCAAACACGTACTTAACCTAAGAAATATGTTCGCAATTATGCTTCGTATGTATAAACAGATTTATATTCGCACTCCACGTATATGTACAATTGTAAACAATTATAAACAAAAAAATTTTTAATATGTTGTTAGCATTTCTCTCATTTTTTTTTTGCACTTCCCTTTGCTGAATTTATTAGGCTGGTCGTAATCAATAAGCTCTTCAACTGTCTATGTTTTTCTACGATTTTCCAATGTGTTTTTATATCCCATCAATCACTTGTAAAAGTGTATTAAGTTTGTGTGAATGTTTGCAACATCCGGAGGGACTTCAGATAGCCCATGTTGGCTTCCTTGAAGGCAGATCAACATCTACCAACTTTTAGAAGCTTACATGTGCTATTTCTCAAGCATTTACTGTGACCAAGCAGATGAATGTAATATATACAAATTTCTGGAAAGCATTTGATAGAGTCCATCATGAACTCTTGATCTATAAGCTACGTCAACTAGGCTTCCCTGCTTTGCCTCTGCTTTCCCCCTTTGTTGCTCGTTGGTTTTTCAATTACCTTACTGGTCGCACACAGAGAGTGTTGTTTAACTCCACTTTCTCGCTGGAAATCCTATTTTCATCGGCAGTTCCTCAGGGAAACCATTTGGGGCCCTTTGTTATTTATTGTATACATTAGTAATCTTCCTTTGTGTCTTCGCTTTTCCAAAATTCTTATATTTGAGGATGGCGTGAAAATTTATACTTGTGTTAATTCGGTGCTCAACGCTGATGAGCTACAATCTGATTTATCATCTTTGAATGATTGGCGTTCTATTACCACTGTGTCATATATAGTTTAAGCAAATGCAAGAAATTGTCATTCTCTTAGGCGTCTTCACTGCCTACTTATTATTCTATTAATAATTAGGTATACTGTGTTATTTGACTCCAGACTCAAGTTCAACCTTGACATTGAGTTTTCCTCAAGAATTTAATGACCCACATACCTGGAACCATTTATACAGTGCGCTTGATCGTCTGGTTTTGGAATATTCTCTAATTGTTTGAGCACCTTATTATCTATGTCACATCGATCGAATAGAGTCTGTTCAGAGAAATCGTCTTCCCTTTGCCTCACGTCATTTGCCTTGGGATCCCAATAGAATTCTTCCGCTATATGAAAATCGATGATGATACTGTCGCTTACCGTTACCGTCGCTTGGCTAGGAGACGGGAAGTGACCAGAATTGTTTCTATGGTTAAATTGATTCAGGACTGGGTTTCATCTGCTTGCCTAGTAAACTTTGTCAACCTCAATGTTCACGACACTACTTATGCCCTTGAGACTCTCTCATTGCCGCGCTCGTTATCTACTGTTTAAACCGTTTAGCTTGCTATGTAGACTTTATACCAGCAATTATTATCGCTTTGATCAGTTTATCGATACAATTAATGCAATTAAAAACAAATTGTTATTATAATGCCTATGGTTACAATTTGAAAATTGTGGTATTTAATGAACTGCTGGATAATGTAATTACTTAAATAATTAAATTCGCAGAAGATTATGATTAGATAATTTTCTTGTATTCGTACTATTGCTATCATTATTAATTAGTATTACTGTGCATCTTTTTGTTTGTAGCTTTAGCTTTAGCTGAATGTTTAAGTTTTGCTTCATTTTGAAGTTTCTTCTCGTTATTGATTGGGACTTGTTTTTGTAACCATTTTTACATAAATAATTATGTGATGATTATTTCTGAAAAATGATTTATCCAAATGGCCACGAGATCACTGCAAATAAGGAGACGCGTAGCTATCATTTCTAGAAATTTTCAATTTTCTTAAAATTCGATCGATAATACGGGGCGCAAAACATGTGGAACCTTTAAATGCTGCCTGAAATAAGCAATGAAATCCGTATAGGTCATAACGGGAAGATTCACTGTCCCTAAGAGGATAACTCACCGCGCTGTCCACCAAGAGCTCCGCAGCAGAGAATGATTTGTAGCAATCAGAGACAGTTTGAGAAAAATGTCTTTTGAATAACTGGCTTGGAATTTGCAATTACCAAGCCAGTGCTTATGGGTGCAAGTCTCAACACGGTTTGACTATACTTCGTCGTAGCTATAGGAAAAAAAAAAAAGGGGGGGGGGGGGGGGAGCTATTTTTAATTTTTCTGGATTTAACTTAACTTATAGCAGCTTATTACACGTTTTGGCAATGTAGTGGTGAATAAAATTCTATATGGACAGACTTTCCAAAGCTTCAATCAACATTTGTTATTGTTGTAGCTGTTGAGATTGTTGCTTAACAAAATTATAATTTGTATGCATGGATCGATCGGTCGGTGACAATGTTTCGAATTGGTACGGATAACAAAAAATAGAAAATGAAATTCCCATACTCTATAGTATCGACAGCGCACATTTTTTTTTTTTATTATTGTTCAGATATCATTGCCCATAGTATAAAAAAAATGTTGCTGTTGTAATTTGTGAACAATGAAAAATAACGGATCTTTTTTTTACTTTTGAAAAAGAGAGTTGGTTTCGGTGTGAAGCACATGCTTTAAGCGATTTGGCCCATTTTCAATACTAAACTGTACGCAAGAACGTTTGACAAGATTAGAGCCGATGTCTGCATTTTGTTCGTTTGATCACAGACAAACATCAAATAGATGAACATGTGGACAGGTAGACGGGCGGACGGATGAAAAGCGGACATATGAACAGACAGGCAGATGAACAGTTGGACATGAGCAAATTAATTCAGAATTTGACAGACGGACAGACAGATATGTTTAAATCGACTTAGAATTTGATACTCGTCAGGAAAATGTACATAATGAAGTCTCTTAAATGTCCTTCTGGGTGCTGGCCGAATCATTACGTCGCCTCCCTTCGATGATGTGGGTATTAAGGTATTGATCCATGTATATTTATCACGTTTACATAAATGTTCTTTTTAAATGTGAAACCAGTTAATAAAGTTTCTAATAAACAAGAAGTATTTGAACGACCTTTAAATCTTTAGCTTAGAAGACAAGCAATACGTAAGTTATTGTCCATTATTACTTAAGCAATAAATGGCAATTGGTACACTTAAGTCAGATGCATTTGATTTCTGTTCTGCGTTTATGTCATAAGCCTCTTATAATGAAAACATAAATTAATTTCAACTTTAATCTGATGCATTAGGCATATCACTCGCCTTTCCAATTATAATGCGCAGATCATGAGAATTAGGAAGACTTTGCCCCCTTGATTTATTCCTTTAAAATGAAGATGAATTTCATATCAAACTACCTGCTGAATGTAATGTGCAGAATTTTCATAGGCTCCGCATGGAGTGAACTTTTGCATCGCCCTTACTTAACTACTAACGAAAGTGTAACGGGCGTAACAAGTTGTCACAATAATGTCAATCAACAATAGCTAATTATATGCTGTACAATGTAATATGTATGTGCTTGTATATATATGTGCATATGTATGCATAGATCATTGTTCGTAAAATGTATTGTGTAATGCATCTAATTAAAGTGATACGGGGTGCGAGCTTGTTCAATTTATTGTTGACTTTATAATTGCATTGATGTTGCTGGTTAGGTATGAGTATGTGTGTATGCGTCTATTCCTTAAGTTTTGTTGTTTACAAAATTTCCAGGATGTCCATTGATATACTTGGGTGTATATTAAGTAGTAAGTAAAAAATATTGAGCTCATGATAAATAAAAATTCGTGCACGACATTCGTTTATTCAATTCGGAATTCATAAGTTCTGGACTTTAGGTATAGCAGATGATACGATTTCAGCATTTAGGCTTAATAGTTTTTAGACTACACATCTCATAAATATTTGTTATATTATCCACAGACAGGCGCACACACTTTTGACGGGTCATAAAGAAAACAATATGAAAATTGTTTACTCATCATCTTTAACGATGTTTACAGTTAACTAAACTACTCTCGTCTCGAAAATGGCAAAAAGATAAGAAACCGGCAGTAAGTTTGTGTGTAACCTATCAAAACAGTCTCCATAAAATATAACTCATAAATTGAACCAGTTCATTAACTTAAACAAAACAAGTAAGAACATTGCATTTGGCCCAGGTCGACCATAAATACCCTACACCTCATTGTCTAACACAATTCTTATTTTTATTCTAGAACACAAAAATTATATTTTGTTTCTACATAAAGGCATATTTTTCAAGTGCGTATTTATCGTAGACGAATCGGGCCTAAAATTAAATACCCTACACCACATAGTCTAACAATTCTTATTTTTGCCATAGAAAACAAAAATGATACCCAATTTTTATAGGAACTTGCTGTTATGGGCCTGTATATCATAAATTAGACCTCTTTGCATAGAAAGTCTTGCTTTCCGGAAGAATGGTTGGGCATAGAATTCAGAATTGGAGGAACGTGTTTAAAATTCAGTATAGTCCATTTTTAGACCAAATTATGGGTCAATTTTTTAAAACTTAGGCTTTTCTGCCCTAAAAAACAAAAATTTTCGTAAAAATCCTTATATAAAGCAGGGTCCTGAAATAAGCGTGGGTGGTCCACATTTGGTACAGTTCATTTTCGTTCATTTTTTTCTGATTTCCATCACGAAGCGTTGAAAATTAGTCTTTTTTGTCATATGAACTTTATTTTTTTTTATATGAGAGGGGATTCAAAAACTGCTCCAGCCGGTCCAACATTTTCATACCAATTTAGAATGCCGAAATATTATTGCTTAGCTACTTTTGTGGAGAAATTTTGAAAATTGCAATTTTTTCCATATAACAACTTTTCAAAATAGGGCGTTATTTGAGGAGTACTCGCAAAAATGGACCGATCCAAACCATTTTCAATAGCGTTCGTCCGTGGATCAAAACAGGTCAGAACACAAATTTACATGGACACACATCAGACGGACAGAGGGATAGACAGGCTTACATCAGAATCATTTTCTGAATCGATCGGCATTATAAAAGGCGACTTAAGCGCTTCCGCATAGGTTCGAACAAACTTAATATACCCTGCACCACAAATGGTGTAGGATATAAAAGCAAAAATAGCCAAAAAAAGTGCAGCTTTTGTTTGCATTATCCAACAAGGCATGTTTGCCCCCTTACAACTAGCTTTGAGGTAATGTATCGCATATCAAATTGTCGTAAATAAAATAATCCTCTATTTAAAATAGATGTTATTGTTATAGTTATGTAAGCAAAAGTTAATCTATTTGTTTATTATGTATTATGGTTTATAAATCTCTCTCTCTCTCTCTCTCTCTCTCTCTCTCTCTCTCTCTCTCTCTCTCCCTCTCTCTCCCTTTGAAATAAACGGATATTCTGCTATTTACTTCTCACAATATATTGCTTTTGTCCTGTCTATCCTTTTCATGCATTGGCATTACATATATTTCGTGGTATGTGTAGAAGTTAATTGTTAGCGATCATTTCCCTTTAAAGGTAATCGCAAAGTTTTCAATTTGTTGGTGGTTTGTGTATATGTATATGTATTTATTTGCGTATGTAAATTAACAAAATTTAATACTTTAAAAGCAATTAATTCTAATAAAATGTTAACAAATAAATTAAAGCCAACCAATAGCGGCATTCAAGTTAACAAAGTAAATAAAAGCCATGAACATACGAAAAGCACTCATCTGACCACAAAAATTTATAAAGAGATTTATGCATAAAAATATGGAAAACAAGTAAGAACACTATAGTCGGGCAAGGCCGACTATTAAATACCCTACACCGCATTGTCTAACCCAATTCTTATTTTGTTTTATAGAACACAAAATTTATATCTTGTTTCTATATAGAGGCATATTTTTCAACTGCGTATTTATGGGGAAGCGGGCCCAAATCACAACCTAATGTAGTACAAGTTTAATCCTTACATAGGGCAGAATCTGAAATTAGAGTAAGATGGTCAAAGTTTGTAGAGTTCAAATATTATGAATCACTTTCCATCATCACTTGTTAGAACATAGACTTTTCTGCTCTACAAAGGATTTTTCCAATTTTGGTGAAAATCGTTATTAGAGTAGGATCCAAAAAATCGACCACGATGGTCCAAATTTGGCACGGTTAATTTTTTTATATTAAATTACTATTATGATATACAAGAGGGAGTTAAAAAATTGCCCCAGCCGGCCCAAAGTTTTCGTAACAATTTAAAATGCCCAAATACTACTACTTAGCTAGTTTTGCTGAGAAATTTTGCAAAATGGCAACTTTTTTCCACATAATGACCTTTCGAAATATGGCGTTATATAGAGAGTGGTCGAAAAAGTATCATTTTGAATAGTGTGCGTCCTTCGGTCAAAATACTTCAGTGTACCAAATTTCATCGAAATACCTCAAAAACTGCGACCTGTAGCTTGATCACAAATTTACATGGGCAGACATCAGATGGACAGACAGACTTAGATCAATTCAAAGTATGATTCTCAATCGAGCTGTATAATAAAAGGTGGGCCTGTCCTAAGCTGTTCTGCCGCACTAAGTTAACATACCGCGTACTATAGGTGGTGTAGCGTATAATAAAGAGAGAAAGAAAATGGAAGTTTTTTCAAATTAAGTTTCACATGCGTGGTCAAAATAATCTGGCGTCTGGACCATCTCTTTGATTTCTTTATATTCACAGGGCTAATGGAAAGTGAACAAATCTAGAATTCAAAACATTTCATTCATGCTGCTCCTATAAAATCCCAATAACAATGGCTATCCTAGTATCCTGAATGTTAAATTCAATTTCAATTTATTTATATCGTAACTATAAAGCTTATAAAAATCAAATCCATACGTAATTAAATAAATTATAATATTACACAATTTACATTCAATAAGGATCGTTTAGGATTTAAAATATCTGAATATAACAAAACATATTGAAAATTACGATCTGTATACTGAACATAAAAATACATATACGCAGGCAAACGAAAAAACGAACGTACGGGCGGAGAGAATACTTAGTCTTTGATATAAATTAATTTTTCGTTTTGTATACATCCACATACACTTAATATACCTTTGTCATATATAAGGTGTCTACGTCATAACTGGAAATTTCTGCCTTGCATTTTTTAGGCAACATGCTATAAATAATAACAATAATAGAGATGTTACCTTGCATAAAATTACTTTTTATACCGTCCGCTGAAGAAAAGTTTTGCTAAACTGTCTGCTAATGTGTCTGCAAATCCCACAAGGAGCT